>NDXB01004181.1:46052-67533 GCA_002631895.1 Agapornis roseicollis | reverse complement strand
ACTACTGGAAGACCTAATATTCCCCCCTCCCCCCCCCCCCCCCCCCCGAAAAAGATGTTACTCTTGACATCTCTTGCTTTGTAGTGTTAAGTATAGGGTTTGCTAGTAAGGTAACAGATACAGTGCTAAAGAAAGAAAGAAAACAACTTGGCCTCTTTCCCCTACCCAGCTCCCTTCCCGGAAAAACTTTGCCGAGTTCTTGCGCAGTTTAATTTGCCCCTAAAGCCAACCATGCCAAGCCTCCTGCCCCTCCTCCCTCCATCGAGGTTACTTACTGTGTCCACTGGAACTAGTAATACACAGACAAAAACAAGACACTCACAGTGCCAGCACTGGACAGCTTGACACATACTGAAGAGGCCTTTCCCATCAACCCCGGGTAACTCTGATAGCAGCTTCTTTACAAAGTTGTTAAACTTTTTTTTTTTTTTTATAACCATTTACGCCTCTGGAAGACATGGCAAGTTAAGCAGCATGCAAATTCCGGGGTCTTTTTGAGGTGGGGGGAGGAGGACAAACATAACAAAGCGAGTCACCGAGCAGCTAAAGCCGCGCCATAGCCATGAGGTTGACGACCAAGCCTGCTTTGCCAGCCGAGGTGCTACTAGAGACACACTGGACACCGGGCTCGGGCAGGGCAGCGCAGGACACAGGCCTCCTTGGCACACACGGGCCCACCGCCCCAGCTCCTTCATCACTCCCCGCCGAGCCCCGCGTTTCCGCTGCCCTGGCTGCCCGCAGGCCCCGGGCTGAAGACGCACTTGGGGCAGGGCGGGCACTTCCCTGCCCGAGCAAGGTGCCCCGGTCGCACCGCCACCTCTTACACAACGCAATGGGGGACAGGAGCATATCTCCGACCTCACAGTGCGGGGACCCGGGGGCCTGCCCCAACTCACCCACTCCAGCCCCAGCCAAACACGCACCGTACCCGAGAAAGCTGCACCGCCGGCACTGAGGGAAAACCTGGGAGGACGGGACGGCGCAGGGGCGCGCTAAGCCCAGAAGAGCCCGCCTCAGCACAGGAAGCAGCCGCTGCCGCATATCCCGGCCCCGCCGTCAGCGCCCGGCCTCTCCCCGCCACCGCCGCCCTCCCCGGCCCGGCTCCGCTCTCCTCAGCACGCGCCGCTCCTCGGCGCCATCTTCTCCGCCCGCCTCCCCTCGCCGCCTTGGCCAATCCCTCCCCGGCGCCCTCGGGGTCCCGTCCGCCCTCCGCGCCCGGCGGGGCCGCCACCACAGCGCCGGGCCTAGCGGGGCCTGTACCTGGGGGTGCGAGAGACTATCCCTGCTGCCGGGAGGGCCGGGGCTGCGGCTGGGGAGGGGGCAGGGGGCCTCTGGGAGGAGGCGGAGGTGGTGGATGGCTGGGCGGAGAGCCGGGGAGACACTCGTCGCGGCGGGTTACAGGGGGAAAGGGGGGGCGGCTGTGGAGTCGCTCCTGGCGGAGGCGGACGGGGCTGCGACGAGAAGGACAGCGGGGCGACCCCGTTGTTCCTGCTGCCGCCGTCTTCGCGGGGCTGGGTTAGCGCCAGCGAAGGGACCGTGTTGCGGCCCTGCGCGGGGGGAGCGGCCCGTCCGCTTCCTGGCGGCCGGCTCTGCGTTCCTGCCAGCGAAAACCAAGACAAAAGGTAATTAGGCGCCTCGTAATTTGAATGCAGTGGGTGCGGTGCCGTCCTGAGTGGCAGAGATTTCAGATCTTCCTGTGCAGCGGGTGTCAAAAGTCTTCCCTCCTCCGGGGAGAGAATTTACCTTGTGGGAGCTCTTCTTCGGGAGCTTTCTGTCTGCTGCTCCCCTGCTGCGGGAGGTCTGCGGAATCGCGGCCCCCCCTGCTCCGAGCACGGAGCTCTCTTTGCAGGATGGGCCTGCGGGATGGAAATGCTGGATACGGTTGAACTGTTACAACTCCATGTATTTGGTTTCGGGGGAGCTTTTTCTTTTTTTTTTTTTTCCTCTTGGTAGATTTCCCTGTGGGAAAGTTGTGGTTGTGGCTGCCTGTTTTAATTCTCTTTTTGAAAAAAAAAAACAACCAACCAAAGCAAAAACACTCCAGAAAACCCCACTGTTTGCAGTTTTAGTAATGTACTTTCTTCGGATGTATCTATTTTCCTATGCCTTATTTATCAAAGAGAAAGAAAAAAATCTTCATGTGCTACATTTAATGCCTGATTTTAGCTTCCCCACTGCTTGCCTTTATTACAGGTGGTATCTCATAGCTAAAAGCTCCTTCTCCTGTTATGAAAAGGTAAAAAGATGTGGCCTGATGAGTTAGCTAAGGTTAGTTCTGCATCCAGAGGTGGGACTGAAGATGTATTTGCAGTATTAAGCTAGTCAGCTGTGGTCAAATAAGATGTTAGAGAAGTGGCAACACACTATTTCGTCTAGTCAACAAAATCTGTCAGGGGATTTCGGTAGACATTCAGCTGCTGGTTTCTACTTAAGTCTGTGCTGCTATAGAGACACTTTTACCAGTACCTGCACTACCCAGTTTAAAACGTCTGTGTCTACATCAAGTACACCCACATTTCGGGCCTCAGTTTAGGCACAGAACGGTCTCTCAAGTTACACTAATCATGCTTGGAGCAAGACGGTAGTTTTCACCTAAATTAACTGTTTGGATTTAGAACTGTGTGGGAGCCTAATTATAACACAATATGTTAACTCCTGTGAAAACTAAGGATATCTTTGGTCCTCATGGGATTCTAGTTTGAGGCGGTCTGGGTTTTTTCCATTTGCTAATGTATGCAGAAGTGAAGATGAGGCCACAGAGAAAGAGGACAGAAGAAATGGTGAGATCTTAAATCTGTCTGTTGCCATTGCATCAGAGAGGGTCATACCTCTGTGTCTGACAGAAAGCACACTGCCAGGTGAGTGCCTCTTCATAATCTATCTCCTCCCTCTCTGGAGCAATTGGGGATGAAGAGGTGAATTAGAGTTGCTTTCTTAAATTGGATATATAGTAGGAATGCTTCTGCCCTTACTGTTAACACAAGTTGAAGGTATGTGCTATCAGTTGTTATGTAGGGGTGAAAGCTATAGAAGTATACAGAGTTTCAGGCAGTTTATTCCTTTTCAGGTTCTGACAGAAAGTTTGCTAGCCTGATGTAGGCATACTTATATATTTAGCTAATGCTGGCCTGATGTATGTTTAGCTGCTTTGGTAAATCCTGCCTTTCACTACAGATCTTGCCAGTGGCATACACAAGGGCAATCCTGGGAAAGCAGACTGCACCAGCAAAGCTGTGGTGGTCTACTAACAGCATCTGCAGCAAGCACTTCTGCTTCTGTACCTGTGGTGGTGAAAGAGAACACCTCCTCATGCAGCTAACATAACTATTGCAGCAGAGGTTACACCTACTGTACTTTATACCTATCTTCTCCATGGTAAACTTATTTTGCAGGTATTCAATGGCACTGATTGTGTTCTTATAACCTAATCCCTCTCTTGTTTCAGTTTATACTAGACAAGATTACACTCATCCACTATTTTAGATCTTTTCCATGTTTCAGAGATGTTTTTATCTTTTGATGATACCATCCGCAAAAGTAAAGAGGACTTTCAGTAAAATTCCTTTCTCAATGTAGTCCAGCAACTAAGATTCCTGCCCTGCAAAATTTTAATTGTTCATAGACAATTGATGCTTTCAGTCCTCCCTTCTTCATTTGTCCTCGCGTCTTCCTAGTAGAAAAGAGGCGCTGTCCAAAAGATCAAATGAACCCAAGTATGATCTAGCATAAGTGTGGAAATTATTCAGAAATTCCCATGAAGAAGCCCTATGGAGTAGCAGTGTGGAGACCCCTTTGCAGGTTGTGTAACATAACAGTACAGTGCAGGGAAAGAGATCCTCAAAGCAGTAGGGTTACAAATAATTCAGAACAAAACTGATAGTTTATATTCCTCTTGAAAGCTAAGAGGCAGCAAGTATAAAACTCTTTAACTCTTGATGCAGTTCTAATGGAAGCATGTTTTTCCACCTAGCTCAAATTCTGGATTAAATTCAAATTGTAATTGTATATAAAAGGGCTTTGTAGAAAACTGGCCTCAGGCTGAAAAAAACCACATATCTTATGGTTGTTTCCACTCCAAAATAAATAATGGCAATTTCACAACCAGGCATGTATGAAAAAAATACTGTCGATTGCTCTCAGTTTAGAATTAAACTATTAAAGTCAAAAGACAGTGAGAAGCCGAGGAGACATTTCCTGTTGACTTTAGTGAATATTGTCAAGTCTGTAAGTTTCTAATCTTCCCATTCATTGTTTCTTTTTATGTAAAGGATGCCATACAGCTACATTTCTTAACTGAAAAGAGGTAAGTGTGTAGAAAACTGTAAGCCTGACTCGAAGCTAATTACACAAATGTGTATACCCCACTATGTATGCTGTTAATTTTGTATTATGGTGAATAAAACTATAAATTAATAAAATTATGTAGAAGTTCTTACGTGTCTGTGTGAGTGATGTGACATACATGCAAAAGAAGGAGATCCTTTATTCTCTGTAGTTTCCTTGGCTAGTTGAAAACATAGTTTTAATCATTTTATATATGCATTGAGTCCTTGATTTTTAATAATAGTTATTGCATTGTATCTTCAATTTCTAACAGTGAAATAATTATCCTGTTACTTTGACTGAAGGAGAACTCTGTCCTCAGCTGAGAAAATACCAGTACAGCATGTCTGTGTAAGTCGTGATTGTTTAACTTTCTGTATGTGGACAACATAGAGGTTACAGTATTACTGGCCAATAAGACAGGCTGTTCAAAGTTTAGAAATTGCTTTATGTTTCTCATAAAGATGTAGGTCATCTACCCTTTAATGTGAATATGCAATTTATCAGTAAATTTTTACTATGTCACTGATAGTATTAAACTCTCCACTTGTTCAGTAAGGCTCATACACTGTGTAGCATATTGGCAATCAAAACAGGTGTTACTAAGCCTTGAAGAAGTCTCACTCAGACTTATAATTTGTATTAATTATTGTCATTCCATTATTATAACCTTTCCTAATTCTTAGCTAATTGTGTTTAGGTGTTCAGTGTCAATAGTTTTATTATTGGTTAGGCCTCCATACCTATGATTATCCAGGTCATCTGATACGAGTCCTAGGAAAACACTGATTTGTTTTTTTGTTTTGATACATGCATTGTCTATGAATGTTGCTATAGTACAATGACTTCTTCTTGGCAAGCTTTAGTGAAAAATTGTCCTTTTTGATGAGTAAATGGGGATTAGTAACCTCTACTGAAGTCATTACATTGGAAATTGTGTGTATTATTATATAATTTATTTTTCTGTAATTTTTTTTCTTTCTTTAAAAACAACACAAACCCCCCATATTTGTCACAGATGATGTACATGCCTTTTTAAAGGTCATTCTCCCCATCGCTGTTAGGACTAGCTTAAGTGGTTTTGTTTCTTTTTTTCTCATACTTATTACTTGCAAAAAGCTAGCTCCCTATTACTCAGTTTGTGTTTATAATGTAGTAGTATCTTTAGGCTCTACCTAGTCTAAGAAAATGTATGCTATAAATTGACCTTGTAAAACAGAGCTGCATCTATTAAACCGTATAAGCTAACCTAATTACCATACATACATATTTTCCACTTACCACAGCTATGACAAAGGTAGCTATCAGCCAAACTGAACTCCCAATAATTAAATCAGTTACTCTTGTTTAAATGCAGGTTTGAATGATCTCTTATGTGGTTGCAAGAGATGTATTTATATTTTGAGCAAGATTCTGACTAATGCAAGTTATGCTTTCATACTAGAAAATAACAGGCAGAAATGGGAAGAAAAGACTTCCAATTCCAATTGGAATTTCCAAAAGAATTCCAATGCTGCCTTCGTTTGTATGATGCAGATGAAGTAGTGTTGAGAAAAAGGTAACAAGTCAGTATATTTGCATACCAACATTTGACTTTTCAGTCTAACAGTAGCCTCTACACAATTGTATGAATTATTTTCATGCTTAGCATGTATGGAATACAAAAAGCAGGTAGAAATTAGGGCAGTTTTGGTATGTATGCAAAGGATATTGCTTTTTTCTTAATTTTCCCACTTGGTTAAATCTTGACGTAACTGAAAAAACATATTATTGTGATTTTTAGTGTTTCATTAGAGGGAAAAAAATTAGCATCCAATTAGCACCAAGCTCATTTTGGTTAGAAAATTAAGCTCTGGAACTGTTAAAAAATACAGGTCCTTAGCTGTCTATGCATATAAATTTTATGTGGTTTGTTACAAGCTTTTTCTACAGAATCATGGCCTTATTTCTGGGTTTGAGGCCAATTAAAAAATTATTTTGAAGGGCAGTAATGCATCTGGCAGTTATTAACTTCTGAGTGTCTGTCCTTGCAAAGTAGTTTTCATACATTTGTGTGCTATATAGACTTTAAGTTTGTATTATTTTCAGTGGCATGCAAGCAGTAAAGTCTTACATGCTCAGAAAAAACAAAATTGTTACTAATCACTGTAAAGATTTCATGGCTCTTGTCCTTATCATCAGTCAGTATTTAAAATGACAGACAAATTTGTTGAATATTAATGTGTTCTGAGTGCATTTCTGCTCCTAGCAGACCAGGAATCCAACACTTTATGTCATCTGTAAAAATAATGTGTGTATTTCTCAGATCCTGTTCTTCCTGCCTAGTGTAAGATTGATTGGCTCTGACATTGTTCTAACTTTGGAGATAAATGGTAGGGGACCATAATCTGATGCTGCTTCATGTCACTATCTAAAAAGTACCACAAGCCTTGTGGGTTAGGATTCATTTGTTATTAACTCCAAGAACTCATGGAGGAGGTGTAAGTTTCAAAGTAACCAATTTAGGGGGGGGAAAGAAGGGTATAAATGTGTAATCAAAATTTTACCAACTGGGAAAGCCCTAGAAAAACAGCAGCAAAACACTGTAGCACTGTAGATCATAACAAGTGGATAACAGTCTGTAGGGGCCAGAATGGATTTGTTGAAAACAAAGCACATCAGACCAGTTAAATCTTCTCTTAACACCTGCTTCTTCCTGTCTGCCCACAAGACCTGTTACCGTGTTACAGATCTCCACCTAGCAAAGCTTTTAATACCCTCTTCAAGGAAGCTCTTGCAAGAAGTGACATAAACGGCTGGTGAGAGGATACAAACTTGTTCACGTGACCTAGTTTCAAAATAAAAGGCTGATGTGGTGCATGTACGGTGCTTTATTTTGAACCTTTAGCAATTTATTTTAATCCTAATGTAGGATTTTCCCACTTAACTGAGCAGACAACATCAGCCTGTAAACATGTTGAAAGGTGCTGTGTGTAGAATTCATTGTGACATTGCTGAATTGCTGTGGAGACAAGCTGGAGGAGCCCTGCTGTAAACTGCGAACGCTGTGCTCCGCTGGGTAAATAGAAAGGTAATCCTATTCATTTGTTAAAGCAGGCAAAGTGATGCTTCCAGTCCACCGAGCACTGGCTCGGTGGTGGTTCCTGATTTTGAACGTGATGTTTAAAGGAAACGTGGCCTAACTGGAGAGCTAGTGAGGACAGAAGGATGGATAGCCAGTGGGCTTGTCCTTTGAGAGTAGGTTACCTGGACGATGTGCATCTTGAAGAACGGTAACGCCGGTGAGAAATTTGGATGCTCTTAAATCCACGGATGTGGAGCGGCAGCTGCCAAGGAGGCCGCGCGTTTCCCGGCTGCCCTCTCGTGAGCGCCCGCGGTAGCGGAGCCAAGAGGTGGACATCAGGTGGAAGATCACAGCGGAGCGCGCTCGGCGGCACCAGGACTTAAGGAACCAGGTAAAATCCGCCTTCCCCAGGCATTCCTTTGCGTGATCAGAGAGCCGTTCCACACCCGGCTCGGTCACGTGGTGGGGACGGACCGGGGACTACAGCTCCCAGCATGCAGCGCGCTCACGGCGGGGGGTGTGCCTGCGTCGCCACCAGGATTTTAAAATCGGTCCCATGGTGCCCCGCGCGCTCCCGCTGATTGGCCGGGCCGCGGAAAGGTGCGTGGTTCAAAGTAACCGGCAAGAGCGCGCGCCCCCGGCCGGAGTGCGGTAGTTGCTGAAGCGAGTGGCGAGTGGTTGGCACCATCCCCAGCGGCCCCGGTGCATCGCGGTCAGCGCTTCGCCTCTCTTTGCCCCCGGCACGCTTGGCTCCGAGGCTTGCCATGGCTTCTTTCGGCTTCCAGGGAGGCAGCAACAGCAGCTCTAAGAAGGAGGAGAAGGGCAAGAACATCCAGGTGGTGGTGCGGTGCAGGTAGGCGCGGCGGCTTCCCGCCCCGGGGGCGCATTGAGGACCTGTCAGCAGCAGGGTAAACGGGCAGCTGGTGAGGCCCCTCCGGAGCCCCGGCTTGGAGCGTACGCTGCGCAGCCTCTCGGGGAACCCGCTGGTCTCGGCGGGCCGAGGCCGTCGTCTTGTGAGGGGCTTCTGGGGCGCCGCGCTGCCTGCGGCCCTGCCTCCAGCTGCTCAGTGGCCCTAGGAAAGAGAGCTGCGGAATGTAGTTTTGACGTGACTTGCTCACTGATATTGGGTCTTAAAGGTTCTTTAAAGGTCTTGCTTGTTAAAACTGTAATGCTGATAATTGCTGAAGAATAGTGATCAAAATAATCTTGGAAGCTTTTCCTTTTGTGTGTGTGTGTGGTTTGGGTTTTTTGGTGAGGAAAGGGGAGAGGAAAAGGGTGGTTTTTTTTTTTTCTTTTTATGAGCTAGAGCTGCTGAACTGAAAAGCTGCTGAAACATGCTATGGAATGGGTGAAAGTGTTGATGTAAATCAATGCAGTTGCAAAAGTAGAATAACGTGACTGAAGCAACTGTGTGTGAAATGCTGTCAGTAGCGATCATTTTCTTTTTCATCTGTTTAGTCAATTGTTCTGGAATAGCATCACTAAGTATCAGTGCATATTTGAACTAAATACAGTGTGTATTTTATTAAATATAATGCTCAATATGCCAGCAGCATCAGGATTATCTTTGGTGTAGTGTTTTGCTTTAGTTGCAACTTGTAGAGTATGCCAACATTCAGTTCTTAACTCTTAAGAACTTTCTAACTCACCTTTGCTTTTGCCTGTTGTACAGCTTTTCTTTTTTAATAGAGCTTCAGTGTGTTTGAGGTAGTAAATGTTCCTCCCAGCTTGCCTTTTTGTTTTTTTCCTGTATCAGTCAGGTTCTCTTTACCTTACAAATTGGTAGATAGACACAATTGTATTAATTTGATTTCAGATTTGCTTCCAAAGCCTGATGTGTCAGAGCTTTTCAATAATACAATCATAGAATGGTTTGGAAAGGATCTTAAGATCGTAGAGTTCAAATCCCCCTGCCGTGGGCAGGGACACCTCACACTAAACCATGTTGCCTAAGGCTCTGTCCAACCCATCTTGAATACTGCCAAGGCTGGAGCATTTGCAGCTCCCTTGGGCAACCCCAGTGCCTCACCACCCTCACAGTAAAGAACTTCTTTATATCTAATCTGAACTTCCCCTGTTTTAAGTTTGAAATCAAAAATCTTTTCAAGCTATGCATTTGCTATGCTCTGGTAAAACATCAATCTGGAAACTCAAACCGCATGCATTAGCATTTTTAATATGAATGTTAATATCCTTCATACCTAAGGGGAGGAACCTGTGATCAAGTGTCACCATGGCATACCAGGTTACTGCTTGTCTGTTGGTGCATGATGATGATCTGCATGTATATTCCAGCGCAGGTGAAGTGTTCCTCTACTCTCATGGTTGCGGGTTAGCATATTGTAAGATGCCTGCATTTGTTTCACTGATGTATATAATTATAGAGCAGAATATATTCATTGTTCAGTCTCCTGTAATTTTAAAAGTCACAAAACCGAAGCTGTAACTTGGCCCTGTATGTTTTCAGTGATCATCTGTTGCCACCAGTCTTGCAGTAAAGTGTCTAATGGTGTGTCTAGAATCTAACACTTCGGCCTCAGTGCTATGTTGAGAAGCAAATGTTAGCCATGAGAGTCAGGAAACTCAAGATGCTGTGCACTTGTGGTATCCTGGGTTTTTTTGTCTGGATTTTTTTTTTGTTTTGTTTTTTTAAACATAATTTAAAGAAACAGCATCTGAAGTGCCTCTAATGTCAAAATATTTTAAAGGTTACTAAGGTTCTGGTATTGCTTACTGTTCTACAATTAGCAAACATTATTGGTATTTCTGGTGCTTTAAAGTATTGTCACCAGTGTGAGATGCAGGCTTCATTACTTGTGTAAATGAAAAAGGAAATTTTAAAGTGTAATTAAATTAATTAGCTACTGCCTTAACTTTCATGTGCAACTTTTTCCTTTTTTTGAAAGCTCTTGTTTATACAACTATTTGGTATGTTTAATATTCTACCACTCCTGCAATTGAACAACATTTTCTAGTGCAAGTTAGCTGTGTAAGCATGTAAATGATCTTAAAAATGTTTATGGACTTGTTAAAAAATACATATGTAATCAAATTAAAAGCTGTAAATTCTTGAGTTGTTCCACAGTGGGTGGAAGAGAAGCAAAGTCTGGAAACTGCCCAATTGCAGCAGTTTTTCCTTAATTATTAAATTAAGTTAAAAGCTTTATGTCCCTTTTACTCGATTACACTATTCTGGACCCTTAAACTGGGTGACATGACTGCTTTGTCTTTTAGGCCTTTTAATGCTTCAGAACGTAAAGCAGGCTCCTATCCTGTTGTAGACTGTGATCAAGCAAGAAAGGAAGTTAGTGTCCGCACTGGAGGAGTGACAGATAAGACATCAAGAAAGACTTACACATTTGATATGGTAACTGCTTGTCAAGTTGGGGACTTGTAGAAACAAGTTATTACACTTCTCTGTTATGGTCTGATTACTCTGTGATGCTTTTCATTACTGTGAAGATAAATGGGATGGGTTTTCTTTGTCTCAATAGGTTTTTGGAGCTCAGGCAAAGCAAATTGATGTATACCGGAGTGTTGTGTGTCCCATTTTGGATGAAGTTATTATGGGCTACAACTGTACAGTGTTTGCGTAAGTAAGCCAATAATTATTATTAAGAATTTTCTTTTTTTAATTTTAGTTTATTGGTTATATTTTATTTTTTTTATTCTCACAGTTATGGCCAAACTGGTACCGGTAAGACCTTCACAATGGAAGGGGAGCGGTCACCCAATGAGGAATATACTTGGGAAGAGGTATATTTTCATTCCTGAGACTTCTCTTGTTTATACATTAGTTCAAAATTAGAAATTGCAGAAGGATAAGGAAAGCCAGAAGTTGATGCCTTTCAAATCCTGAAGTTGACTTTCCTGAAATATCTGTAAATTAATAAATGGTCTCATTCATTTATATGAGAATCAAACTTTTACATTTTTAATGAATGCATGCAAGTCTTGGTGCTCTTTATATGGAAGATTATCTTTGTCCAAGGCATTTTTGCTTATAACAAATCGTGACTATTTAGCTGTAATTCCACCCCCACCCTCAAATCTCAGTACATTTATGTATTAAATATTTAACTTATAGGATCCACTGGCAGGTATAATACCCCGTACATTGCATCAAATATTTGAAAAACTCACGGAGAATGGTTCTGAATTTTCTGTGAAAGTCTCTCTTTTGGAAATCTATAATGAGGAGCTTTTTGATCTTCTGAATCCTACTCCTGATGTTGGAGAAAGACTGCAGATGTTTGATGATCCTCGAAACAAGGTTAGTGCCGTCTTCCAAAATTTGTTATCATAAGGCTTTCAGGATTGTTGAGGTTGACAGACATATAATAAGCTTGTATTATTTTCTGACAGCGGGGCGTAATTATTAAAGGCTTGGAAGAAATAACTGTGCACAACAAAAATGAGGTCTACCAAATTTTGGAAAGGGGTGCAGCAAAAAGAACTACTGCAGCTACTTACATGAATGCATACTCCAGGTACAAATCCTCACAGTTTCAGAAACTTTGTTTTGTTCTTGTTTTATTAAACAGGATCTTGCTGAAGGAGTAAAAGATGTTGAAGGTAGTGCAAACCTGGCATGATCTTGAGATTCTGTATCACAGTTTAGGTTGTCAAATGTGGGTCAGAAAGCCATATTTACAACTTCCTTATCACATCCTGTAAGGCAATTCTAATAGGCATGTGAAGGGGCATTATAAAATCTGAATGCTTCTCATCTTAAAAATAGGCAAGCTGTTTCTCTCCACATGATTTTCTGCATGAGCTTCCTCTTGTTTACAGTTTGCATGCTTTGTTATGAATATATCCCATGTTAATATGCAGTGCCTAGTCGGCAGTAGCCCTGACATTTCACCTAACTCTATCCGAGATATAAGTAGCAGAATGTTCTTAATGTGGCATCTAGAATATTGAAATTTAATTAAAACTCAAAGTTAACTTTTTCAAGGCTTTCTGTGCCTATGGAAACAAAAAGAAGTCTGACATATGTATAACTGATACACATTGTATGTAGTAGCATGCAATTAATATTCTCTGTGGTAGATACTGTACATCTTCAAAAAGAAGGTTGTAGTTCCCTCAAAGTTTGGAAGATATTTAGCTGATATACCTGTATTGCAGAGATGGGTTGACTTTGTTTTAGCTGTTACAGGTGGCTGGGTTTGTGTGTGGTTTTTTTTGCCAATCCTGTTTACTAAATAAAAACTTGTTTGACAGCATTTGGGACTCTTACACCACTATTCTGGAAGTTGGACATAAGATTGAAGGGAGTTATGTAGCAGTGCGGGCTACTTCATATGATTGCAGTTCAGTCAGAATCTCGTAGAGACATCTTGGTCAAAAATATCATTGCTTATTACTGATTTATCATTCTTAAACTGCAGATGTGATAGCTATGTCACTGAACAAATAGTCATCCAGTGTTGTAATAAGCAAGGAACACCCTGACCAAATCATAATTTTATTTTAAAATAAGCTGAGCACATCTGTGTACTAGTGCAGGGCAATGGGTATTTGGTTACCACAGATTAGAATGCAGAACTAATTAAATCTGAAATTACAGGGAATTTAGATAATTTATTCTGCCTGAACTGGTTTTATGCATGGTCAAACTGGTCTAATTTGATGTTTGTGTCTTTCTATATGTCAGCTTCTTAATTGTAAAAGCATATTAAAGGAAAACTGAATTCTTTTATAGCCGTTCCCACTCAGTATTTTCTATTACCATCCACATGAAAGAAACAACAATAGATGGAGAAGAACTTGTTAAAATTGGAAAGCTAAACTTGGTAAGTATTTGAACTAAATGTTGTTAATAGCATTCTTAAAATAATCAACTAGGATAATCTGACCTCATTACCTTGATCTAAGGTGGGGTGGGGTCTTTTCCAATAAGGGGGAAAAATCACTGTTTTCTGTAGAGATATGGACTATACTTGTCACTCTGAAAAATATTAGTCCCATTTGACATCCTTGACAACTCATAAGTTGGTTTGTGTGTTGTATTCTGCAACACTGTGGGGTGAGCATTCTTCAGGGTAATTTGAGACAGAAGCATGTCCTTCCTCTTGTCTTTCAGGTTGATCTTGCAGGAAGTGAAAATATTGGTCGATCTGGGGCAGTTGATAAGAGAGCTCGTGAAGCTGGAAATATCAACCAGTCTCTTCTGACTCTAGGAAGAGTTATTACTGCTCTAGTAGAAAGAACCCCACATATTCCATACAGGGAATCTAAACTCACAAGAATCCTTCAAGACTCTCTTGGAGGACGAACAAAAACATCAATAATTGCCACAGTTTCTCCTGCATCTATAAATCTTGAGGTAAATATAAGTCTGAAAATCCATTTTTAAAATAGATATTATAGTTGGCTAATGATACAAAAAATATTTATGAACTCCTCATCTTGATGTACTGTTACTACATCTGTTTATCACAGGAAACCCTGAGTACGCTAGAATATGCCCACAGAGCAAAGAATATAATGAACAAGCCTGAAGTTAATCAGAAGCTAACAAAAAAAGCTCTCATTAAGGTAAGCTAGACATGTATCTTAAGTTACAGGTTACGTTTGATTCTGTTAACATAGATTTTGCTATGAAGGAATAATAGAGTTGTAGAGAAGCTATACCTAGTAGTGATGCTTTTCTGAGGTAATTTTAATGACTGAACTCCTGTTTTCAAGCTGGTGTAGCATTAGTCACTTTGCATGCACCTAAACTGTTGCTAAGAGTAAAACTGGATAGAGAAGGCTATTACTACTAGCCATGACTCTGTGTATGGATTATCTGCTTACAAGTCAGTGGAGAGCCACTAAATGACACTGGATATTTTTTCATGGCCTTACTGTATTAGCAGCTTCATTCCCTACAGAATTCCTGAATTAAAGTGAAATTGTTAGTAAGTATGAATATAATACAGTTGACTGCTACTAAAGAAGCAAAGATTTCCATTGTAAGCTGTTCTGTGTGACCAGGTATGATTGAAGTGGGGTGTTTCAATGCTCTAAATCTATCTAGTGTTACGAATTTAAATAATTTTATACTGAACTTATTTGTAACAGAGGTGCTTATGCAAAACTCCCACAGTGCACTCTTTGTGAAGTATCTGTTAAGATAAATCTTGAAAGCAAAGTAGGAATTTAGACATTTACAAGTGATTGTTCCTTTATGCAGGAATACACTGAAGAGATTGAGCGTCTGAGGCGAGACCTTGCTGCTACGCGAGAAAAAAATGGAGTCTATATTTCTCTTGAAAATTATGAGTATGTCTTCAAAATTTCTATAAAGTCTCTAAGAACAGATCTCAGATACTGGTACCTATTGTTATGCAAATATGCTTTTGAATCTACTTTCACACCAGAAATTTGAAGATAATAAGGAGAATTTAGCCAACTGGCTTCTTAGAAATTAGTTATTATACAAATAGAAGCCTAAAGAGTAGACTTGCATTAAGGATTTTATTTGTTGCAAATATTTTATATGTGCAACTTCCAGTAAGCATAGCTGTGATACAGCTTTACCCTGTGGAGCAATTCTTTTCAGTGGAAGCTCATACAGAAGAGTAAACTAGATAGCATTTACTTCACTTTGTAAGATGGCTAGTTCACACAGAAAATTTACAATGGAAAATCATTTCAAATCCTTTTTGCATTAGGTGAAAATTACCTGCTTTTCATACAGAAGTTAGCAATACATTTTGCAGTTGCTAAGTATGTGCTATAAAAACCAGTAGATAATCTTGAAATCAGCTCTTACTTGACTAATTTATTTGTTTTAATCCTTGCTTGAGAGCCCTTAATGGAAAGCTGACAGTTCAAGAAGAACAAATTGCAGAGTACATTGACAAAATCAGTGTCATGGAGGAAGAAGTTAAAAGAGTAAGTGACATTTCTCAACTGTGGATTAAATCTGCCAAAAAAGGAAAGAAACCTTTGGGGAATGAAGAAAAAGGTTGGAAGAAAGAATCTGAAAAGTTTTTGTTCTTAAAGTTCTCTAAATAGTCAAGAGTGGAAGCTTCATAATTATTTATGTTAGGAAGTTGAAGTATCAAACGTTACTTGCAGGATGCAATATTTATTTTTTTAAAAAAATCTCTTTTAATGTCTAGCACTTTAATTTGCTTTGTTGGGTTTTTAGCAAAATTATCTGCTTGTAAAAATGGTATCTCAATTGATGGGTATCTGCTTAGGAGCAAAGAATAAGGGGGGAGAGGGGAAGGTGGTGAGTTCCACTAACAAATTACACAGAAAATGAGAGCTTTCTCTTTAAAAGAAGTGCAGCAGTTAATTTGCTGAAATAAAGAACTACTCCATGTAATCAGCTTTACTAACTCTCTTCTTCATTCTATCTTAAGTTTGGTTAGTGGGATTTAATTTTTCTTACCGTGTTGTAATAACTGCTTGGTCTTGTTTTGAGTGGGGAAGCAAGGGAATATTACAATCAATATGGTGTTGGTTTGTGCTATTTATTGTCTAAGTTTAAGACCTCTGAGCCTTATAGCTGAAACTACATTGCTAGATGAAATTTGCCTTCTGGTATTTTGGTGTAATTCGAGAGATAGGAGTTCTGTTGACCTTACAAAGGGAGTGTTTCCCTATTGATTTTTGTCTTCTGCTTTAGATCACTGAATTATTCACAGTTAATAAAAATGAGCTCGAACAGTGTAAAACAGATCTGCAAATCAAGGAGAAAGAACTGGAAGAAACCCAAAAAGATCTGCAAGAAACAAAGGTTCATCTGGCTGAAGAAGAATATGTGGTTTCAGTTTTGGAAAACACTGAACAAAAACTTCATGGCACAGCTAGCAAGGTTGTCACAGTTTTTGCACCTAACTGTAACAGTACATTCCTATGTCTGGGAGATTCATAGGCTGTTCAAGGAAATAATTTTTGCTAAATCATAAGAATGTGACAAAATCGGAATTTAAGGTGGGACAAGTAGGATTAGCTCTCTCTATAAATTATATTATGATGAAAAGCTACTTTAGATTGCAGGACTTCGTAGTAATATTGACAGTTGACTGCTAAACACACTGGTTGGTCTGGAGCTAATCTTTCCTTCAGGTCAGGTTGTCATGAGAGTTCCAGTGCTTTGCACTATCTTATGTCATGAGCTGTTTTGCAGAATAAGTAGCTTGCTTTACTAGGAACTTATGGCTGGCCTTACAAAAGAGTGAGTTATATATAGTTGGGGTAGAAAAACAGGAAAAAGCTTTGCAGAGATGTGTGCAGTAATTTACACTCACTAAGTAATGGAAACTGTTGTCTTGTTATATCTATATTTTAGGGTATCATTTTGGTGTTTGTAGATTGCCACTTGATGTGGAGAGAGAATGTCCTGCTATTTAAACTGCAAAGTGATAAGACTTGTATCTTTAGTCAACATGAAAATATCTTTCTACTCAGATTCCTGTAAGGATGGGAGGGGATGCCTAGTGTTTTGCATGTTGGTTGTGATTGTGTAAGGGAAATAGGTACAGAAATTATTTATGCTGACTACAAAAGAGTTATTTAAAATTAGAATTAAGTTGAATTAATTTAGAAAAATTAGAATTAAAAAGGATTAAAAGAATTATTTATGCTGACTACCAAGAAGCCACTATGTGTTCGAATTCTCAATTATTTATCGCAGAATAGTCCTAGAAGCCTCTTGCTTGAGTACTATTAAAGAATATATTTATTGTCAAATCTTTCAGAAAAAGTTGAAGTGGTGAGGATTTTTTTATTATTCTGGGATAAATGATATCTTAAAGGACATACTTAGTATTTAAGAAGTTGTTAATGCTTCAATTTCAAAGAACAAATGGCCTTTACAGGTAATTTCTTTCTGTGTTCTAAGACTACGAATGACATAACACCAGGATTTAGAGCAGTAGTAATTTGATGATATTAAAGGAAATACCTATCTTTGTAGGGAAATAACTTCTCCTTTAACTTTCTTATATAATATATACTTCTTGCTTAAAGACTGACTAAAATAACTTGAAATTGTAGTTACTTAGTACAGTTCAAGAAACTACAAAAGATGTATCTGGCCTCCATGCAAAACTGGACCGTAAGAAGGTTGTTGATCAACACAATGCTATCATCCAAAATACATTTGGAGGACAAATGAATGATTTGTTCAACAAAATACAAGATTCAGTTACTGAAAACAGTTTGAAGCAGCAACAGATGTTGACATCTTACACAAATCTTATAGGTAAGTGCAGTATCTGTATCACTATGCCATCCTAAGATTTTGCAACATTAGTACCAAAGACCATTTCCTAAAATAGATCTGTTTTAGTAATTGGAAGAGGCTTTATTTTAAGCAATGTAATGATAACGGTTGCATTAGTAATGTAGATTAACGGCATTTCTGTGTTGTAAGAGTCAATAAGATGATGAGTAATAAAAGGAGTTTCCTATGGTGGAGCTTATAAAAAACACTTGTAACACTTCTTGATTTCTTTTGTAGGTAACCTTCTGTCTACCAGTTCTTCAGCAGCTAATATTCTTGCATCAGTTGTACCAGCATCTTTTGCCTCTGTTAAAGAATTGGTGTCTACTGAAGTTTCTCACATGTCCAAAAAAATAATACAACACGAGAATCTGTCGCTTGATTGTAAAGCCGAGTTGCTGAGATTAATTGTTAGTAAATATACATACTTTTATGTTACATAAATAGATTAAACTGTTCTCAGTCAAAAGAGGTTCTGTAAATATTGTATAGGGTTTTTTTCTCATGCCCTCTACCTGTCTCTGCTTCAGTTCTTGGCCATGATTATGTCCTTCCCCATTTCCCCTAGCATATCACAAGCTGTAATGTACTTGTATAGCAAATGTTGTCATAGCAGAGTACATGGATATGTATATGAATAGCTTCTTACAAATGTAGATGAAGGAACAGTCATATCATCCTTTACTTTTTGTTTTTTCCCCTCCCCCTGCTGCTCCTAGGAGGAACATACATCTGGATTACGAAGAGCATTAAATAGCTTGACACCAATGTTAGAATTTGTCTTGGGGCTAAACTGTCAGTTTCAGAATAACATGAAGAAATACTCTGTTGTGGTGAACAAGGTAATGCATATATGTTATCTCCTCTGCTCTTATTTAATTTACAGATAACACTTTAGTGGTTTTTCTGCAGTGTGTCAGAGTGTTTTCAGTTCTGGTCTGGCTTTTGTCATTTTATCCTGTCCCATGAGTTCTGCCTTTACCACTTTCTTTCAGGCTTCTTTTCCACTTCTAAATGTGGTGTATTTGTGTATTACCTATATTGGCACAATTGCTCATCTAAATGCCATGTAAGAATGGTAAAACATGGATGCTTAAAGTTATACATAACAAATATCCTTAATATAGTCTCTCCTGTGTTTTAGAAGTCTAAAATCACCAACTCAGAAAAGTTTTAACTCTTATAACCCAAGTTCTTCAATGAATAGTGCATGGCTTACCAGCTCTTTCTTCTTGTGCTTGTCTTAACAACTGCCTTGTCTGTGTCTTCCTATTTTGTCTATCTCACATGCCAAATTTTGTGTTTGGAAAAGCCCATGCCAAGTTCCAGTATGTCACTTCAGATTGTTGTGTTATTTTCCACCTTTTATGCACAATACTTTATTAGTGCCTTTGACAATTTCTGTATAAACTATGCTAGGGAAAAGTACCCAGTTCTTACCAACAGACAAATATCTAACTTTAATAAAACCTTCTTTCAAAGATGGAGGGTCATAAAAAGGAAATTGATACCTTCTTTGAAGATCTTTCTCTCACTTTGAAAGAATTACGGGAAGAAACAGCCAGTGTTTTTGCTCAGCTTCAGAATGATTGTGAGAATTTAAAAGAAGACGTGGAAATGATGAGGTTGGCACAAACAAAGGTATCCTTGGAGTTAAAAGAAGTTCTAACACCAAATGTGATTGCCTGTTTTGGTTTAAACTCTTTGTAGCAGTAAACTGTTGCATTTGTTTCAAGAGAACTGTTAGGGTAGTAATTCAGTGATTTAACTCTTTTCAGCCTTTGATGGGCTGCTTTAAGAAGCTTGTATAGGAAGGTAACAAAAAAAGGTACCATTGCTTTAAGCATGTCCAGTATATGTGTTTACATGTATTTCCAAAAGCAAAGTGTCTATATCTTTTCTACAAAAATTGTGAAACAGCAAAGCCTTTTATTTGCTGCATTTTTAATCAAGGTGTTCAAATACCTTTTTAAGAATGTTAAGAAGTGCAGAATGACAGTGATATGTCTGATACTTTTTTTCAATAGAATATGGCTCAATTGATGTCCTTACTGCAAAGCCAGCTTGACCTTTTTACTCAGGAGACTCAGAAGAACTTAACTAATGTACTTGCAAAAAATGGAAGCTTGAAGACCACTATCTCCGCTGTACAGGAAAATGTTCACCTGTAAGGAGCAGATTACTTTTCATGTATAGTGTTGTGAGATAAAACTATGTATGAAGAGGACTGCAAAATTAGATGCTCTTCATATTTGTATGCTTATAAACTCTTCTGGACAAGACCTCTATGTTAGAGCTGAGTTCTGCCACAGAATGTAGATCATAGTTCACCTTTCCCCAGAGTAAAAAGTAGCTCTATAAGGCTTTTCCTAAAACTTGTCTCTTGAGCATATTGCAGATAAGACACTATGGTTTTGGGAGCAATATGCTGATAAAATGCCCTCGTTATGGCTGGGATTCAGAACTTCGTAACATAAAGGGTTAGCTTGAAGTATAATGGTGGATCTATTACAGCATGCTTCATTCAGTTGCAGACTGAGTTACTAAGGCCTTGCCGAAGTTGTTTTTAATTTCTGGTTGGGTTTTCTAGTCTTTTGGTTGGCTTTTTTTAGGGGATTTAACAAACCTACTGCTCAAAATGCTGCAATTTGTAAATCTGCTAAATAGAGCAGCAACATTATAAATAGCTGGTTTGATAGAACTGTGCTACTTCATTGCTTCTGGTCTCAAATATTTCTAAATATAGAAAGTACTAAGATCCACCTTTCAGAATCTCTGAACTCTTGCAAACATATTGTTGCAGGAAAACTACAGACCTTGTCAGCAGTGCAACTTCCAATCACAGCAAATTTATTGCATCTCTGGATAATTTCTCTCAAGACCTCAGGACCATAAATTCTGAAAACAAGATGATGCTGGAAAAATCCACTGACCACTGTTCTCAACTTCTCACCAATCTCAAAAGTGTGTCTCAGGATACTGATAAATGGGGTGAATTTACAACTGCTCAGATAGTCAACTTTACCAATCAGCAGCTATTGTCCTTCAATGATGAGAACCAGCAACTTGAGTGTTTACAAAAGGTACCTATAGTAATTTGTAGCCTAATGCAACATTCTGGGAAAAATGTCCATAATAGAATTTGTAGGGGAAAGAAGTTTTCACTTATAGTCAGAAAAAAAACTGGCAGTGGTGTTTTTTCAATCACAGCAGGATGATGGAGCTAAGTTCTTTTCAGTGATGTCCAGTGATAGGACAAGGGGCAATGGGTGTAAACTGGAGCATAGGCGGTCCCATGTGAACATCAGGAGAAACTTCTTTACTGTGAGAGTGACAGAGCACTGGAACAGGTTGCCCAGGGGGATTGCGGAGTCTCCTGCGTTGGAGATATTCAAGGCCCACCTGGACAAGTTCCTGTGTGATGTAATCTGGGTTACCCTGCTCTCGCAGGGGGGTTGGACTAGATGAGCTTTCGAGGTCCCTTCCAACCCTTAGGATTCTGTGATTCTGTGAATTAGAGGAAGTCAAAAGCTTAACTTAAGACTTTGAACTTAAAATGCAAATAACTTCATAAAATGGTGTTTTCATTAATCCATGGGCTAACTTCTGTTTGTAATTTGTGAGAGTTTTTACATCTTTTTGGTAGTGCACATCTCTATGTCTAAAGGTTTATCTACCAATAGTGTCCCTGGAAGATTTGTACAATTATCAAATACAGATTGTATTCTGAAGGATGTAAATGACTTTATTGGTCAGATGGATTAACATGATGGCAGAAAGCATTCCTTTTAAGTATTTACTGGTCCTGGCCTCTTATCTGAGAGATTTTCTCTCTTTCTTTTTTTTTTTTTTTTTTTTTT
>NDXB01004181.1:17648-45893 GCA_002631895.1 Agapornis roseicollis | reverse complement strand
TTCTCCTTAGTAGCTGGTGTTTTGACTTAACCCGGGAACAAGGCTGATAAGACCGATGTTTTTTGGTTGTTGCTAAGCAATGTTTGCCTTGACCAAGGACTTTGTGAGCCTCATGCTCTGCCGGGGAGGAGGGGAGGCTGGGAGGAAGGAGGGACAGAACCCAAACTGACCAAAGAGGTATTCCATACCATAGCACGTCATGCCCAGGATGTAACTGGGAGTTACCCAGAAGGAAAGGGAACTTCCTGGTCTGGCTCGTTTTTGGCGGGTGGTATCATACCCTCTTCCCTTGTTTTCCTTGTTATTATTATTGGTGATAGCAATAGTGATTTGTGTTATACCTTAGTTACTTGATTGTTGTTATCTCAACCCGTGGGAGTTGCATTCCTTCAATTCTCCTCCCCATCCCTCCAGGAGCGGGGAGGAAGGAGGGGAGGGCAAGAAAGAAGTGGATTGAGTGAGTGAATGAGCTGCGTGGCTGAGTTTAAACCACGACAGTCACAAACTCCACTTACTCTACCTGATTGTTCTAATGGGTACTGATATAGGCAAATCCGACTTTTTGCTAACTTTCAGAAAGAAAAGCTTGATTGTTAAAAGTATTTGCAGTCTCAAGACATTCCTGTATCTGTTACACTTACAGAACACTTCAGGCATTTCATTCCAGTGGGAACAGCTGAAAATATGTTTTCCTTTTCCCCTACAAATGCATAAAGCTTCTAGTGCTTGTAGGATTTTCACTTTCACTTTAATATCCTACTTCTGTGCCGGGTTGTGCATAGAAGCATGAGAAATCTGATCTGAGCCAGATGGCATCATCTTTATTCTTATGAGTAGCTTTCTAAAATGATCATACTTTCTAAGAAACTGAATTTCTTCTGAAGATGGCTCTCAAAATGAGTGTGTAAAACTAGCACTGAAACTTCTCAATTTGAGGTCTCGGTTGTTTTCGTTTCAAGTCACATTGCTAATCATGTAATCACTAATCACATCTTAGAAAAGAGGCCATAACTTTACCTTTACTGTTAACTTGGTGTTATTAGTTGTGCTTTTGTCTTGTTTGCAGAAAAATGAAGACAGCTGTGATACAGCCATAGCTGAAATTGACGACCATATTGGTAGACAAAAAGCTGCTGAGGAGAAGGTACTGAATGGCTTTCTTGAGCAGATAAAGGTTGACCAGGAAATACTTCTGAAGGAGAAGCTGGCACTTTATGAGGAAGCAAAGCGCGGACTGTCTCAGGTTAATGATTTCCTGCAGGAGGATCTTAAAGTGGATGTTCCAACAGGTATTTAAAGTAGGTTGGGGACAGAATGGTCTTACAGAAAGCAATTTGAGTTGCAGAATTTGTAAGAGAAGGCAAATGGGAACATACTATAACTAGCAGCCTGACACCTTTAAGGTGCATGCAAAGAATGATGACTGAACAAAGCATGACTTTAAGTTAATGTAAAATTGAGGATCTGTAATTAAAGCAAATGCTGAAAGTGTTTAATAATGCCTTTCATTATTGTACAATCTTCATTAAAGGGGCAACTCCACAGAGAAAAGACTACTTCTATCCAGTCACACTTGTGAGAACAGAACCCCGGGAACTTCTGCTGGAGCAATTAAGGCAAAGACAACTAAAGCTTGATGCTGTCCTGAATAGTGTGACAGAGGTGGAGGATAATGTAGATCAGGTATGTGTGTGAAGGGCAAATGAAGCTCTTCGGTATTTCACATCTTTAGGAGTTTTTTCATGCCATTGTGGAGAGTTGACTTTGAAACCCTGAGCTGTTGCAGCACTTGTATTTTGCAGGGTACTTGGAGTGACAAGTGCTGAGCTTTTTGATAAAAGTAGTATGTTGAAAAATAAGGGAAGACATTAATAATTTAGACACTTTCATTTCTGTTTTTCAAAAACAGAAGTGCCATGACTTATAGGTCTGATCATGCTTAGTATGTTAAATACACTTTTCTGAAAACTTCTGCTTTAGGACCTATTGAAAGAAGAGGAAGGGTCACAAGAAGCAAGTGAAAGCCTTGCTAATGACAAATCCTTAGTGGATGAAAGCATGTGCTGCCAAGCAAATGGTGGTGTTCCCTTTTTCCAGGTAACTTCTACAGGTATTCCAAACAGCTTAAGAATGAAGGAAAATTATTGTTCCATAATAGTGGTGTAGTTTAAAGTCACCTACTATAATTTAGCGTAGTCTAACAACTTCCCTAAATCCTGTAGAGTATGCTTTGTTAAACTTGAGATGAGATAACAGATTCTAGTAACAGTTAACACCAGACAAAATAATGGAAGTTTCTGGCAAGCTGGACAGACAGTAGTAAGGTTCTCAGCAGATAATCCTACATAAAATCACTGTCATAATTTACTAGATATAAACATGTGTGTTAATAAAAAAAGTCAAAATCAGATGTGGAGCATTTTCTTAGAGGCCAGACAGAAATGCTAGCTTTCTTGCTTCTTCACTGGGTTTTGAGTGTGGTAGTGTTTGTTTGGTTGGCAGGTTGTGGTTTTGCTTTTGGTTTTACCTTCTTTCCTTTTGAGCCTCTTTTTCTACCAATGTAACTGTCTATAGCCCTTCTATGTTTGCATAGGGGTGTGTGTGGTGGGTTTACCTGCCATGGATCCCTTAAAAGTAGCTGCTGAACTTCCAGTTGTCTACAATACATCAGTAAATCTAATGTTAGGGATATTTTTCAGGAGTTTTACCAATTTGTTTTCTCAGAACACTATGTAATGCAGTGTACATGAGCAAGTAGTCTTTAGTGGTTTTTTGTATTCTCTTAACTTTGGATGTTCTCTTTAAATCCCAGCACAAAAGGAGTCACAAAAAGGATAAAGAGAACAAATCTGCAGCTTCAGTGGAGAGCAAGATAGAAGATATGACGGAACAGTTTCTTCCCAAATCTAAACCTCCTTTAAGATCACTGAACTAAGATATACACTGCAGATCCCTCTTTTAAAATACTTAAGTTCAATTCTCTACTGAGCCATAACTTTGGTTATTCTCGATCTCTGTATATAGTGATACATTGATGCAAAGTTGGATCAAAAGATTGACCTGCCAGATGTCCTGCTTTTGTCCCATTTTTATATGCTATAGCTTGCAAAGTATTAAGAGACATTTTTTAAAAAACAGGGAAAAAAAATATGGTGCTGTATTTTAAATAGACTTTTATGTTCTCAAGTAAGATATCCTTTTCTCAGATTTGAAACAGTAGAAAGGGATGAAGTAAAATGCTCTGTCAGCATTACCAGCTACCATTTTGTATTTTAATTAACTGTAAATAGTGTTTTGGTTTTGTACCTGCTTTCTAATTTGACTCCTGTTTTTTATGAAGTAGCTGATTTTGCCTGGGATACTTCAAATAAATCATTGATACATGGAAAACAAATGTTATAAGCACCTTCCTCAGAGTAAAAAAGGCTTACATGACTTTCATTTTATATTACGATGTTTAATTTAGCTGAAACATTAGCATCTATGTCATACATCTTGTGCTGTCAAAAAAGGATGGTTCTCTCCTCTGTTTCATAATAGACAATAGCTCTATTTCAGTGCCTTTTCCGTATATGGAAGTCTCATTGCTAGGTTTTGAAGGTTTTTTATTTTCAATTGTTTTGAACCCTGCTTATTATTTTGATCTTAACTTGCAGTTGTGATGTATTGCCTTGCATGTGATGCTAACCACAGCTTATGTATTGTAAACTGGCAGGATATTTTTAAGATGTAGATGCTTGCATTAGTACTTGCAAACTTGGTTAAAAATGCAGCTCCTGTGGTGTATAACAGTGAATTTCCAATAATTGACAGTAACATCTGACCAGCTGTTCTCATTCTGCTTACCTGAGAATTTGAAAAAAGCTTCAAGCTACGGTGTGTTAAGAAAATAGGTGAATAGGATAATGATGGGAGTGGGGAGAGACACTGGATGGCAGACTTAATTTAAATTGAAGCACTATTCTTAATTGTCAAATATGATTTAGGAGATTGTCAATTTTTTCATACCTAGCTTGCAGGCTTAGGTTTATGTTTCTTTACATGGGTGGTCTGTGTGTCTATTTGAGCAGGTATGTCAACCAGCTAGACACTTTGAACACCATGCAGACAGAACACTGCACTCCTGTGCTATCTGAATCTTGCAAATTTGAGAATTGGTTCAAGGGCATACTCCAAGCATCATTTAGTGTATGACCTTGTACTAATTTTCTGAACTCTAGCATGAGATAGACCATTCATCAGTTGTTTGACTGATACACCCATCATACCTCCTACTATTGTTTCTTTTGCCTCTGTGGGTGAAGTTGATTGACTGCTTTCATTCATTTCCTGTCAAACTAATAAGAAACACAAATATGGAATTTTTTTGGGGGATAGGGTATGATATCTTGGCAAGTAGCTTATGTAACAAGTCTTTCTATCATTGTAAGGGACATGAAGCACTGGAAGCTGTCTCCTTCAGAGAGTGTTTGGTATATTGTCAAATTTTGTCACTAGAAATTTAACAGACCTAAGACCTCTCCAGGGCCTGGGATACATTTTCTTCCACCACATACTTTTGAACACTAAATATTAGTATGATCTTCCAAGATGCTTCAAGAAATCATTTTGGGTAACTAAAATTCAACCAGAAAAGTTGATTCCACAGCTGTATTGAAGGGCCTAAGCCAAATAGGTGAGGCTTGTCATCCTTTTACCCTGCTACTTCGTTTTCCCTATGGGCTTTCACAGGATCGGTACAAACGAACAAACTGGAACAGCCAGTACCCAAGGAGAGTCATGCCCATAAAATCACGCCAGAATCTGCTTCCTAGCTTTATCATCTTTAAGACTGTCTCCTCTACCCTAGCTATTTGGTTTCCTCCGGTACAGGCACAAGGTGTTTTCCTGATAACCTGGAGACAAGAGCTGTATGAATTTAATGGACTGCTTACATGCTTTCTGTTTTTTCCTAAATCCACCTCATAATCATGTTTTCTTTCTTTTGCAATACTGGCAAATAAAACAAAAAACTGGTAGATCATTGTTTCGTTGGCTATGGTGTCCAGAGGTCACACCAGCAAGAATAGAACAAAAACTCCGGGTGCAGAGCTTGTTTCAGCTCCTCTGTCCGTGTCTCTTCGCCCACTAGATGGCTCTAACACTAAAGCGTTAACCCAAAGCTCAAGTACTGGCCTTCAATTGTGACTTAGAAATAAGCATTTTACCAAGCACCTGTTAAAAGTGCGTGTTTCAAAAACTAACACTGAATTTATGTTTCCACAAAGATAATTCCTTATTCAAGCTTGGACAAGGTATTGGTTTATGAAGAGCAACGTTTAAGAAATAGATGACACAGCCTACCTCTTGAGCTTTGCTGCAGGGCTAATAGAGGCTCTCAGTAACTAAATTCTTGTCTTAATGTGTTCTCTAGGTTCCCCACTCTGTGGGCATTGCCTAAAGTAGAAATCAGTGCCTGTTTGTTTTGGTATATTGTATGATGTGTGACAGAGAAAAGAACGTAAGAAAAAGTAAGAGCCCTTTCTTGTATATAGCCACTGGATTCAGAGGTCTAATCCAGAGGGAAGAAATGGTATAGCTTGAATTTGCCTGGTTATAAGGCTTCCTTTATAAGAGTAGGAAGCCATTTCCACAGAACAAATAACAAGGTTGTACCCTGACTGAATTAGTCCAGGTGACCATGAGAGAGAGCTGAGGTGACTAGGGCTGTACTATGTGGGTGTGTTCTGATGAGTGTTTTCAGATTCTGGATTAGTGGCCAAGTGGGACAGCTCCTGATTTAACAAAAAGCCCAGCTAGGATGAATATGATGTGGAGAAAGGAAATGAGGAAGAATGGGAATTTAAAGGATGTAAAGGGGGAATGCAAAGAGAGCAATAAGAGGGCCACAGTAAGCACGGATCAGCAGAGCCACCAGCTTATTTTTCAAGTGATAAATGAGGAGCTAGGAGGAAATAGGGGAAAGGAAACTTCCTGCTTCCTCCTGAAAATCAGGTTGCTGTGACACTTGCTGTATAAGTGGTTGGGGGATGCAATGTTTATTTGAAGAGAGAAGACTGAGCTGATGGCTGCTTTTATTTTGGGTATCAGAAGTAGTTGTGTGGGGCTAGGAAGAGCAAGGAGAAGGTACTAGTTGCTAGGCTCCGCCTTTCTTTTTACTGTTAGGTGTCAGTCACCATTGCAATCATCTGTTAAATGGGTAGAGGAAACAAAGCCTGTCACTCTTTGTGGTGATAAAAAGATACAAGGAAATGGAAAAATAAAGGTTAACGTTCTTCTTCCATTAAAAAGAGGCTGAAGAAGGAAAAAGGAAAGTCTTAATGTTTCAGAGCATTAAAAACAGTAAAAAAGAAATAAAATTTTAAATATATGTTTGGTAAATGTATCCTTTTAAAACAAGTGTTTACAACCATTTGACTACTCTTTTTTTCTCTCCCTGTTAGAATCTACATTTTATGGTAGAGGTCAATGCTCTGTAAATTGCACGCCCACCCACACAGTTACTTTATAAAGTTAAATAACAATAAATCATGGTAGGCTTTGCATTAGTAGGCTTTAAGTGATGTAGTATTATTACAGGTGAGACGTAGACCACCCAGTAGAGTAGGCTGTTCTTATAGGTTGAACACAAACTATCTACCACAGTATTGCTATGCTCAACCTTGAAAATGTTAAAGGTATGAACACAGTGAAGTGAATGTCTAAATCCCCATGTTCAGAACACTTCTAAAATAAGTTTTGGTTCCTAGAAAATGGTCCAGCTACCTAAAAGGGGGGCACATTATAGCTACACAGGTACTCTTCAGGTAAAAAGTCTCTTGTCAGTGAAGAAGTTAGAAACAAGTCGCCATTTTTATGAGTTCTGAAAATTGTTCCAGATTTCTCAAATTTTATGAGAAGATTATCAGTTTTCAGGTGGCACAAAGCTGGAGTCTGTAAAATAATGATAATTAATGGGTTTGATGCTTTTTTTGTGCAAAATATTAAATCTATATAAAAATCCCCTTGACTTAATTATACTTAAAATGCTTTTCTGACTCTTGGTCTATTCGTAACCTAAACACTGTAAATCAAACAATAAGACATTTGCATTTTTGTTATTAAAAAATAAGGTAGAAAATAAACAGAAATTTTATGTAAAAGTGTATTAGATTTTTCTGATCTTTCCAGATGTAATCTACAATTTTTATTATGTATATATAGTTTTGACTGACATTTTTTTCCGACAGTGTCCAGAGCACTGAAGCCAATAGGTGAAGATTTGTTTTCATGGGATAAGGAATTGCATTTTCATTGGAAGAAGTTAATTTTTTAAAATACCTCTTTTTTCTTTTTTTCCCTAACTGCAAAACTGTTAGTGACAAATAATCAGTGGGAAAGAAAATTTGCTTTTTAGCACTTATAACAAATTAAATACATATTAAGATGCATCTCCGTTGCTATTCAGGTAATAGTAATGAGTGCTGGCTCTCAGAGCACAGATATCCTCACTACACAAGTCCACTCGTACAAGAGGCTAATTCTGCCTCAGTCACTTCAGTATAAATCGAGTAATAAGGTGAAGGATCAGATTTGCTGTTGAGTCGATAATGATGCTTAAAACCCAAAAATAATGTAAGGCCCCATATGGTCTCTATGGCCAAAAGATTTCATGACATTTAGAAGGATTTGTCTAGACAAGCCTGGAAGTTGTTTTCATCCCTAATTCTGTATGTTCTTTCACAGTTGCTTCAAGCACACCTACTTCCTTCACTTTGTAAAATGACTTTGGGATGTTTTGGGATAGGTGTGATGTTGTTCTGCTGTTAAAAGACTAGACCCTATGTCAGCTGAAGCTGACACTGATTTCAGTGGCCACTGTATGGTGCCAGTGTCCTTAAGCATAATCATAGAATCATAGAATAGTTAGGGTTGGAAAGGACCTTAACGTCATCTAGTTCCAATCCCCCTGCCATAAGCAGGGACACCTCACATTTATTATAGGAAGAGGAACCCTTTAAATCTCCCAAAAATGGCACAGATACCCCCTGCATTCTGGAATATAGCTTCATGCTGTCTCTGAGCACCAGTACTATTTGGAAATAGAAACTTATAAACATGTTTCTGAGGGAGTAAATTCCTTGGTGTTTTGTGTTCTTTTTTGGTTGGTTGGTTGGTTTTGGTTTGGTTTTCTTTGGCACAGCAGAGCTTAAGTAATCCCTGTCATATGTAAAGACTGGTTGGGGAAATTGGTTTTTCACATTTCAATTAGCTTCCCCTAACACTCAAACCTAAACATAAGCAGCATTATTATTATGTTCAGAAGGGAAAGGAAACAGCAGAGTAAATCACTGATCATTTGTTACAGCCACCATCTTCTATGACTTAATTAAATATGACATTACTTTCAAAACCATTCAGCTATAGATATATATTTAAATGGTTATAACATAATAATGATAGGCGCCAAAATCTTGCTCGTTCACTGGAACAGTTTATTTTAGGAAACCCAGTCTAGCAGGCTGAACCTTGAATATACAGATTAATGCAAGGAAGGAAATTTTATGATGTCTGTTAGTTAATACAGAAGCCAATCTTATTAATCAGGGATTTACAGAGGGCTGTTTTATTAGATGTTAACCATAGCTTATGTTGACAATTGATTTTCATTGTAGGACAGCTAAATTTATTATTTGTAATAAGATAAAGATAATTAAATTGACTTTATAAAGGTTACTATCATAAATGGTAGTACCTATGAATAGCAAACATAAACCTGCTTTAGCAGCAAAAAATCAGTTCAAGTGTAGGTGCTTTCTTTCCCTTACATTTAATAGTCCCTGGACATTTTTAGCCTGCATTTTATTTTCCAGAGTTTATACCCACTCCTGTGAAAAACTCTTTGGGTTGAAGCCTCACTTTCAGGTTTGTTTTTTGTGGTTTTTTCCAATAAAACAGAATTAAAACATTTTTAAAGTTATAGAAGTAAAGCAAAACAAAGCACTAAGTACAAGTGTCTTATCTGATGGAGTTTTGCCCTGTCGTTTCTCAAATTTGTTATTAAATTATTAAGAATAATGGTAAATATGTTGGATCTATAATAAAAACTGTCTTTTGGGAGAGGTATTAAAAATAGTCATTATTGAGGAAGGTTAATTTGAACCTTGCAAAAATGAGAGTACTTGAAATTTATTTAGTCTTTTTTATTGTTTTTATAATATGTATCTCTCCGTCCCTTAATACTATCCATCCGAGTATAAGGTTTTGAAAATACGAAGGAATACCGCAAATGTTAGAGACTTCGGAAAGGCACCTAAAACGTCAAACCTAGTACATTCCTGAGCTTTGTCAATGTGGGAGCTATCCAGTACAAAACTAATTCAATCAGAACAGGAAGTTGTTCTTGTGTGGACATTTCTGATGTTATATATCAGATTCTGTTGATTTGTTATTTCTGTGGCATTCCTGCTCTGTGAATAGCCACAGAAATCTGGTCATAAGTAAGTATCCACTCCAAATGAAAGCGAGATGAGTGCTAACACGTGGGTGCTGGAAATTCATGCTGCCATGCTTTGAGGGCTGACTACCACTGCTGTCTATCTGCCATGCTAACAAAAACTGCTGTGTCAAAACACAGCCTGTGGATCTCTTCCTACACCACCACAGTTTGGATCTTCCATTCACGGAGCTGTAATTACTTCCTCTTTCATTTTCTGTGCAGAGGGGCCCAACCTCAAACCCAGCTGGAACTTGGTGTGGCAGGAGATGGGATTTCAGCCCTCACCACCTTTTCAGCAGGTGTGGTTGATGTTGGTGGAGCTCAGAAGTCCAGGTGAAGCTTCAGTTGTGACTGTCATCTTGTGCTCAAGCCACCTGTCCTGGTTTTAGGTGTGACAGAGTTGATCTTTTCCTAGTAGCTGGAGCAGTGCTGTGTTTTGGCTTTAGTCTGAGAATAATGTAGCCATGACACCACCTCTTGGCCCTAGGTTTTCCACCCAAAGCAAAGCATGGCCTGGATTCCTCCTGTCTATGTTTGCTCAGGTGCCTAAATGGAGGTACCCAAGTGAGAACCCTGTCATAGCCTACTCTCTTCAAAGTCAGGGAATAGTGATGGGAATCTCAGAGAATGATTCCTTGCTAGGTGCTCTGCTTCTTTCTCTCCATCAAATACATGGGAACCTAAGGAGAATGATTCTAACTCGGATGCTACAAGTGCATAGATGAATCTGGGATAAGCATCACTCACTTCAAATTCCCTACTGTGGTTATTTTTTTTAAAATACACATGCTTTGGCAAAATTTTGACTCTTCACAACTACTTCACACCTTACTGTTAGCCACCTTCCAGTCACTATAAATAGCACTTTCTGACTCTCCACATGTGCACTTGTAGTGAAGGCGTTGAAGCCATAGCAAGAACCTGATATTGCCTAGTTTTAATACATTACTTAATCTGCTCAGGACTAAGCCAAAGCAGACTCATTCTTCAAGCAGTTTCAATTTTGATGTTGTATTTACTTTAAATGAAAGACCATGATCCTGTTCAAAGACATGATTTCCCCCTCTCTCCCCTGCTGTCATTAGAGTCAGATAACAGGAAGAGACAGTAAGATAACTGCCACTTATTTGGATTTCACTGAAGCTTTCAAGCAAAAATGGGGACGCCAGCCAGAGCCAAATCAATTCATTTGAATGATTTGCTGATTATCTGTGTTAGTTATTCACTGATTATCTTGCTTGGTGTCCAGGACTAGCTCTATGCTTTTGGGCTTGGGTTGGCTGTTTATTTTAACCTATTATTTCTAGGGAATATTCTGCATCATGAGCAGCACACCCCAGTCTGTAGAGATAAGAATAATTGGCACTGCAAAAAATGAGGACTGGTATGTTAATAACTGATTGACACAAAAAAGCTGGAGGCATCTTAACTTGGTGAAGCAGGGCTAATAAAGTAGCCTTTGATAGCTCCTTTCAAGGCTATAGCTTGAACATTTGGATCACTGCTTTTGTATCATAATTAATATTTAAATTATGAATGTTCCAAGAGCTCCCTGCCAGGATGCACTGAACAGGACACTACGTGGATCATCCTGAAGAAGAATTTAGCCTAAAAGACCAGTCAGGGATCAGGTGAACAGGCACAGGCAGGAGTGGATGCAGTGACCTGAGCTCCAGCAGCATCATGCCAGGCAAAGGTAGGTGTTCAGGTCCACAGTTTCAGTCCACAGTCTGGACCACTACACCAGAGGTCTTCTCCCTCCCCTGGCTGGCAGCACAGTGTTACTATAGTCACTGCTATAGTAGTGACTATAGTCACTGTTACTATAGTCACTACTATATCCCTCACTGAGTTCATGTTCTTCATCCCAGCAGCACTCAGACAAAAGAAAAAGAATCACTGCTGCTGCTAATGCTGGACTTGAATGTAGGATTTCCTTCCACAGAGCCTACCATCATACAGGACAAGGAACTATAGCAACATATAGGAAAGTGCGAGTTAGTATTGAGATGCTAAAGTACTGTGTGATAGAGCTGGAGTAGCAGACTGGCTAATTTGGTCAGACTGTGCAGTCTGACCTTCTCCTTCCTGCAACCAAAGGGTCTGAAAAATTCTTCAAAATCAAAGGAAACATCCTGTACTTTGGGGCTTCTGTTGACAAAGAGAAAATGAAGCCTCTGAATTCTATTCTCCTTCCCAGTGAGGTAGGCCTTCAGCCAGCAGACAGTTTTCTGGCTTTTAACCATGTGCATTTTAGCAATGTAATGTAGATAAGCATTATACAGCTTTCTCCACAATAGAAATAAATCACTTGATTCTATTCATTACCTTGCCTGAGTGAATTTGTCTGCAGTATTTAAGGGAGCTAGCACACAGTCTGAGCTAATGCAGAAGTGGGGAAACAGAACTGTAACCAAAATGAGATTCTCTCATTCTGAATGATGCAGAAAGAAACCTCAATGACAAAGCAATACAGATGAAATCAGACTACATGTTTTCCAGCCAAACACCCAGAACAAGAAATGAAAACAACTCATGATGCTATCAAAATTATGGGCCAGCTTTTCTTCCCTCCTTGACTGGAGCAACTGGTGTAGCCTGTGGGGTGAGGCTCCCTGGCCAGGTGAGAGCAGGAGGGGTGGCCACGGGGCCAGGATCACTCCCTGCACCAGTCCGCTGTTCTCCTCTTCCTCACTCTGTGTGTGCATGTAAGGCTCTGCTTGTTTTGCTCATCAGTCAAGACAAATTGAGAAGTCTGAGGAGAGACTGATAAACCAGCAATTATGGAGCAGAGTCAACAAGAAGTGATGGCACCATGTTGGCCAGTGGGAGCGTTTGTTCAGGGTGGGGAGAGTGCTCCAGGAACAGATACAACTTTCACAGCAAGATAACAGGTTTCCTCCTGACATTAGTCCCAATGAAGTCGATCCAACCTGTAATATCTGCAAAATCTAACTTTTGGCTGGGCTAACAAACCTAGCCATCCTGAAGCCTTACAATACCCATTTCAATTGTATGCTTTGCTGTAAACTTCATGTATTAATGTCAGCTGGATCAGATCTAATGAAAATATCCAAAGAGAAATTCAGAAGTGTCAGGGTTAATTTTCATTTTAAGTATTTTTTTTTTTTTATTTAGAGGCATCTGTTGACCTCTGTGTCTCATGAAGAGACGAACATTAGAGTTGCTCTACTAAGACAGCCCATTACCTCCAATGTCTTCTTCCTGCCAGTTACCAGAAGAGGCTTCTGAGAGGAACTGTGTGAGAAATGGGCACCAATAGAGAAATCCTTTCCTGCCTTCATCAAACAACAGCGTAAGGGCTTCCTGAGCCAAACAGTGTGAGCAAGCTATGTTTAATACTCATCAATGTACCTATCCTCTATTAGTCTTCTCCTTTTCTAAACCCATTTGTACTTTTGGCATTCAGTGCTTCCCATGGCAACAAGTTCCACAGTTTAATTATGCGCTGTGTGAAAAAGTACTTCCTTTTGTTTGTTTTAAACCTACTAAAACAGAATTACAGGATGCACAACAGAATTGCATGGGCAGACTTAAATGGGAAGATAATGTGGAACAACAATGGAAAATCAGTCTCAGCACAGAGAACTGGAAACTGGCTTTGTTTTTGCTTTATTCTGACCACCAGTACATGGTTAGTTAGTACTTCCTATTGTTCCTCTCCCTGTCGTAAATAAGCCAATTTACCCTATTAGTGCAAAGAGTTAGAAAACAATCTGAGATCCATACAAAAATGGCAGTGTTTGTCAGAAAGGTGAGATCCATGGTCTTCCTTTTCTCTTAGGGAGGGAGAGATGTGCTGACAGCTCTGTAGGGCAAGGAGAGCCTCTGACTTTGCATTTGAATCTGCTAGGAGGTGTGGCAGTTAAAAATGTCGATATGATTTGGGGCTTGTGGAAACACACCACAGGGAAAGGGCGAGCAAGCCTCTCTTCTTGGAACTGCCACGTGATGCGTCTGGGAAAGGTGAGTGCAGTTCTCTGCATCTCATTACCAGGAAGACACACTGGAGGAAATTCAGAGAAGGAGAGCCAACCGTAGCTATGTGCTTGGAAGAACTGGCTGGTGAGAAGAAGTACAAAGAGCTGACAGCATGGAGTTTGCTAACCAACACTTACGGAGTAAGATGACATAATAACTGTTAACTAATGTTTTAAGTGTAAATTTGCAGGAATGAGAGGAACTAGGTTAGTGTGGGACAAGAGAGTAGCATAGTAATGACAGGCTTAACAGAAAAAGAATGTAATAACAATACTTCATCATCCCTGGCCTTGCCACATGTCTGGGTTTGCCCTGGGCGTTCCAGGTCTCCATGTGTAACGTTTAACAGGAGCACACAGGTTATGATGCTCTCACTCAGCAGGGGGAAGTGTGGGCACAAAGCTGTCAGTGCCATTGCTCGCACTATAAGGAGGGACTTGAGCCACCTGCTCCTGGCCCAGTAGAAAGGCCCACCTGGTGCCATTGGAGTTGTTGCTTTTCATGTCCCAAAAGCAGACAGAAGCACTGTTCATGTCCCATTCGAGCAATGCCAGCAGGACTTCGACCTTGGTTCAGGTATTCTCTGGAGAATGGGTCAAACTTATGGTATAGGCAGATATGGAAAAACTAATCCTGTTTGGGCTTTATCCATAGGTCTATGTGCAGTCCTAAGAAGCTATTCATGTTGTGAAACCCATGGACAGGGAGACTGATGTGTCCTAAATATGAAGAAACTATAGAAAATGCAACTGCACATGGAAGGAAAACACAACAGATTGCAACAACCCTGTGTGTCAGGCCTGACCAGCATGGCTTCCTTTCTGTGATTTTTATGGTTATCTGGAGCATCCTGACTCTTTAGGAATTCACTCTTCAGTGATAGAGACAGAAGCTTTGACAGGCTCTGATGCTCTCTCCCAAACAAACCTGTTTATCTGTAGAGCACATTTATCCTGGCTAACTGACTTTAACATACATTCTTACAGCTTAATATTTTACAGGTGTGCTATGAAGGCTACATGAAGAGCAACACCATGTCTCCCAATAGGTTCAGTCCTGAGGTGAAATGTAACATCATTTGTCACTTCAAAGAGACAAAAACAATAGAAAAGCAGCTTTGGAAGCCACAGAAATAAAGTGATGCAATGAGGGCTTGGTTTAGTCACATTGTAAAATTAAATTGTTTGTTCACCTTTAAAGGCTCTGAACTGATTCTGTAATTGGTGTCCACCTAAGCCTGCCTTTGCTTATGGTCAGGTTTTCAGTACATCTGAGACTGCAGAAGACCTCCTTTTTTCAAGAACAAATAATGTAATGGCTGAAGTCAGGCAGGGTTCAACCAGTTCCTCCCAGGCTGTCAGATGTTCTTCACAGACTAAATGTGAGTTACCTCTTCCTTCAGTTTAAAATGGTTATGTCATGTTAATTAATCCTGAAACTTAAATTTGCATTAGTTTTGGGGGATTTTTTTAAGAAATTTTAAGTAATTTTTTAAAAAGAGTACTGAATTTGTATATCTTTCCTAAAGTCAGATCACACAAATTTCAAACACACAGCTGCACAGAGGGCAGTGTAGAATCTGTTCTTCTAGAAGCAGTCTATTTCTAGTACATGTCAATAATATTACACAAGGAATTGTTTTCATCTGTTATGGTTCTGAGCTTGGTGGGTCTCTCCCGCAACCTACTGTGTCTCTCAAGTCTCTGCTCCGGTGAGAAGACTGCTTTCTGCATCTCCTCTCCAAATGTTCTGTGTATCCAGTGAGTCTGAACAGGTTTTTAAAATCCCGTCTCTGCTCACATGCTGATTATATCTATGGCTGTACTTTAACGTGTGAAGAACTGCATGGATTGGCTTGTGACCTATGTATAACATTTATCATTGTTTGAATGACCCTCACAAACTGCACTATAAGTTCCTGCCTTGGAGTCCTTGGAAGCCGATACACATTTGAATGGTGGGATTTGCTGACTGTGATAAGCAAGGGGAGTCTCAATGTGGTATTCCTTCTCCAGGCATTTCCTGCATGTGCCTGCTCCAGCAGACATAGGTACAGAAGTTTGGGCTGCAGAGCTGCCTCTTAATTACTCTGCTAATTCAGCAGCCAAGCTGAGCAGTGTACAAGCATATACAAGGATGCGGCACTAAGCTCTGAGTTGAAGTTCAACTGCCTCTTCTCAGCAGCTACGCCCTATCTGTCTGGCTGCTGAGGACATTATTCAAACACTTATTTACATCTTTTTATAGTAGGTTTGCTGTAGTGTTTTAAAGCAACATTTTAAAATAAATAAGGTATGGTCAGAGACCAAGACTTAGATTAGCATCTCTACCAGGTTTGGTTCTGATGTCACAGTTTGTCTTCAAGGAAACATCTGAGCTATGGTTTAGATTCTGAAACACTAAAACTCGTATGTCTGCACCTACAATTTCAGGCCCCCTTACTGACATGAGGTAAGATTATGAGATGGTCAAACTAAGGAAGGACTGAGAAAGAGCAGCTGCTCTGAAAAGTTAGTCAGACCTAATCCTCAAAGTGCTAGGGAAGAACTGTAATATTTTGAATACAGATTTTACAGATATATCCAGATTTTATACTGGCATATTTATTTTCATGACAAGCATGATGTACTTTTTGTTTGACTTTCACCAAAAGTGTTATGAGTACATGTTGTGGATATTGCCATTCCAGCATGTACTGCTGTCCCAGTTTCCAGGAGAATTCAGAAGTAATTATATTTGGTACAAAGCGCTTTGCTATCAACCTGACCTCATGCCTACCAGGAGAGCTGTACTTTCAGCTGCACAAGCATTTCAGCAGCTTTCCATGACCAGCACTGCTGACACAGAGAAGCAAAGCACAGAAACATGATAGTTCAACCAAGAAATGTTTCCCAACCAGGCTCCAAGGAAGAAAAATTAAAAAATCCCCAAAAGCTATGAAATAAACTCAAAGAGCATGGGAAAGCCTACAGCTTTCCAAAAGCATTCCCCCTATTTTAAGAGTCTGAAGGGACTTGAACAGTGATTTGTCTGACAGGTGATTACTGCTGAAGAGAGTGAATGAAACCAGACATGGTAAAGACCCACTCAGAATGCTCACCTACACCTTCCTTTGAGCCAGCTTGAGCTTACATCATTTAGATAGCCAACAGTGAATACAAAGCTGAAGCAAGGCTCTGTTTATTAAATGACGCATGCTTTCAAGAACAGTAAAAATAAAATAACTTTCTAGGTTGGATGTCAATTGCTTCTGTATCCCACAGGTTGAATGGAAGCCTTTACTTTCCACTTTGTGAAAGAATCCTGGGTTTTCTTTATCTCCCAAATCTTGTGGGTTTCTTCTCTGCTACATGATAGTGTCATCAGGGGCAAAACCAGGGCTGTTGGCAGAGCTGAATAATTCAGAGGTTAGTACTTCCTGATTCTGCATGTGGACTGGGGCAAAATGTGCCAAAGCCAGCTTAGCTGAGCTTCCAGAAGATGTGGCATCATCCTGAGTCTCCATCACAAAATGGAAACCCATGTTGCTGTGTGCCAAATATTCTCTGTGTAGCTGAAAATGCCACTGGTACTCTGAGACACTGAGATTTTCTCACTATCTGGAAACTCTGTAGTGTCATCAGACCCAGCAGTAACTCTCCTGCCACTTCTGGTGTGAACAAACAGAGCATAATTGGTACAATAAAGTCCTCTGTGCTCAGGGACTCAAGGCTGGTCACCACCTGCAAATGGTGCTGCTGTGTTTAATCAGTCAATTCTGGGCTATGCAGTTTCCAGTACAGGGAAACCTCAGTTGAGGGGCAGGAGCAAGACGGGGCCATACCTTCCTTAGGAAAAATGATTCTTCCTTTAATTTCTGCCATTTAATATTGTACTTTACAAGATGTTTCCATGTGCAACCATCAGGGCATATTCTGTCATTCTGTTATGAAAAATTACATGATTTGTCTATGAAAATCATCAGCTTCAGTGGACTCCAAATGCTTTACTCAAGTTCTGAATTTGTCTCTAAGGCAATTGCTCCTTTAGGCTTTTAGTGCCTGTTCTAGCCAAATATTTTGGCTCCTACCCATGGAAATGAAGCCTTTGAAGAACTTCTGCACCTGAGAGTCTAGCAAACTATTTTTCAGATGAAGACAGATTTCAGATCCATCCTTCTAACTCCACTGTTAAACAGCCATTAATAGTTAGCTAGATTGTTATTGTAAGCCTATGTATTTGACTATTAACAGCAACTGTGTGTGCGCATCAGTTCCAGATAAAACAAACCTACCTGGGGATTGATTTTATGATGACAAAATGATAAAGATTGTTAAAAAATGTGGAACGAATATGTAAGCTCTGGAAAACATTAACAAAAATAACTAAGTAACACTCCCTATTCATACCTAATTCCTACTGACATCCAATTTAGCTATGTGTACTTTGGACCCATTGGAATTCTTACAGTGAAAACTCACACTGCCCAAGTCCTCTCTGAAATGTACAATATTTTGTATCCCGATTACTCTGTAGAAGAAATAGATGTTTTGTCATCACTGTAGTTTAGGCAGATTCTCCATTGTCTGCTATCCTGTTGTAGTCATTTATATCAACACAGAGTGGGTGTATGGTAGCCAGCAGTCTGTGTTCACAGCATTTTATATTCAGTTTGCACTTACGTAAATGATTGTGCAAGATGTGAGAGACAATCTAGCCCCTGGGAATTATATGTGTTTCTGGGTGTAATCTTTCTGTGTGTAGCCAACACATAAGAATATAGAGAAGTTTTAACATGTTACAGTTACCATCACCCCAAATAAATATAATTAACCAAGCAGCTTTCAGTTGCACTTACAGGCAGGATCCAAAAGAGCTCATGGTTTCTGGTGGCAGATATATAGGAAATATGAGCCTGTAAGGAATAATATATTGCTTTGTTTTTCATAGCATTGTTCACCACATTCTCATAATGGTCAGGTAAGAAACACTTCAGGCCAAGGAAGGGTTAGGAAAGTGCATTCCAAAAACCATTAAAGCCTCCATAGTTTCATAGGATACCTCTTTGCAATTCAGAATAAAACTCTGGTGAATTATGTCACACTTCAGCTGAATTAAAATTCTGGTTTAGAGAAGCTGGTATCACAGTAACCACTAGGACAGCCCAGTCCAGAAAGAAAGTATTAAGCTATGTTTATAACATGGGGCCAGGCCATGTGTTCCTTCCTTTTACCACAGAGCCATAAATGTTGCATATCCCACTTCTCAAGTCAAGGTGTCCCAGAAGAGATATTAACAATACTGGGGGCTAGAGGAAATGGAAGCACCTTACCAATGTGCTCCCCTGAGGGTCTGGCATGTGTTGGCTTGGAAATCCTTCACAAGACTCAAAAGCACCATTAAAGCATTTCTGTAGCCTTTCATTTTTTTCCTTCCTCCTCAGAGCTGGTGACAGCATATAGGCAAAAAGCACTTGCTGTGGCAGCACATCTCACCCACAAATATTCAGAGCCAAGAAAGAAGAGCTCTTCGAGTCATCAGAGAGCCATGTCAGGCCATGGGTGGCCTAAACACTCCTGAAGTGTCCATGTCTCTCCGCAGAAGTTTGGGATCTTTATTTTGCCCAACTGTAAACCGCAGTCTCAAGTGGAAGAGCAAAGGAAGAACTGAAGAAGCAGCCCTTGGCTGACTTTTTGCTGGACGCTTTCATCTCCTGAAGTTTCTCCTGTGGTGGGGCACCATAGGTTTGTGATACAAGGCAAGGATGTTTAAACACCAGAAAAAAAAATCAGCTTTTCTCAAACCCGATGTTCAGAAACAACTGAACCAATTTTGCTGAAAACTTAAACATACGAGGCTGATTCCCTCAGAATAGATTTTTTTTCCACCTGGATGATTCAAATTTGGCAAAATCATAATCAGGTGAATATAGTGATGTAGGATGGAAAATGATAAGCTTCTGCCAGCTCTGCCTAGAATAATAGTTCATATGTTGTCCACCCCTTTTTAGACCAAGATTTGTCTTGTTCAGCTGCTTCTAATGAATGCCTTGAAGATTGACCTATCTTACTGTTTATTATGGTTGTAAGTCATTTAGTAAATCAAATCATGACGGTGAGGAGGAGGAAGATGTGAGAAGTGAATATCTAACAGATGAGTTATCTGGAAGACAGCAACACCAACTGACATCACCCCACAACAAGCAGTGCCTCTGTCTGGAGCAGTCTGGCTTCCACGCGCAAGGAAAATCAGAGAGGTGAACTGCCTTCTATTTCCTCCTTGGAAGGTGTTCAAGGCTGTGGCCTCACCTCTGTTGGAAGAGGCACGAAATATTTTCAGTAATGGGAACGGGTGGAATGGCTGCGGGCTGGATCCTCTTGGAAAGCGCCCTGTAACATCAGGGGAGGACACTGCTGGTAGTCTGCTCCAGCTGTTAAAAGATGGACTTTGCTGGATTGCTCACTAAATCTGTATAGCCAAACGCTGTTATTGCAGCTAGGAATGATTCATCTCTGGTGTAACTCTCCCGAAGACCTACAGTGTTATAGAGATGCTACTATGGGAGAAACTCCCATTTTTGAGGGCAGAAACCAGGCAGGTACGCATTGGTGGCAATAAAACCTACGAGGCAAGGGAAGAGTTCTGAGCTTCGAGACTCATTTCACTTATAAATCACGGTCTAGTTTAGAATAAGCTCCCTAGGAACCAGAAATCTTCCGTGGGGCATTTATCGCAGGTTATCAGGGGTGGGGTGGAAATGCCGCCTGGCATTTGCCACTGGTTTCGGAAGCGTTCATCTCCTCATTTCCCGACATTGGGGGTGGGTGGTTTGATTTTTTAAGTTTAACTTTATTTTAACGCATTTTCCTGACAACAAACAGGGGCAGGCCCGCGACTCTCCGCTGCTCCAGCTTCCCCCCAAACCCCCTCCCTCCAGCCGTGCGCACCCGCGGTGCCGCCGTCCAGGTGTTTCACGTTATCGCTGCTCTGTAAATCCCGCTCACGAACACGGTGACACATAAACGCTAAATTGAGGCGGCGCTGCTCCCCCTGTCCCGGGACTGGGGGCGAGGGACACCCGGCCACCCGCAGCTGGCACGCCGAGCCGGGCTCGGATGCAGCATCCACGGAGCTCCTCGCAGCAGCGGAAGTCTCCGCAGCCTCATCGCAGCCTGTGAGCTGCCCGCTTCCCCCCTCGACACCCGAGGCACCTGTGGGGCGCCGACTGTGGAGAGAAAGCTGCGCCGGGCTCCACGCAGCACGGGGTCTGGGAAAGGAGGGCTTAAGGCTGCCGAGGAACGTGGTCGGGCCAGGCTTAGAGCACAGCCCGGGGACACCGCTTTGGCCACATCACTATGGGAGCATTCTGCCGCTTCCCCTGGGGAGGTTGTCCACCCCCGATCCCCACAGCTCCCCGTCCAGGAGACGGACGAAGCAGATGTTTGCACTGGGGTGAGCTGCCTGTTTGTCCTCCCCGCGGGGAGCGCGTCCCGGGCGGCGGCGGGGCAGGCGGGTGGCCCTGGGCACCTCCGTAGGGGCTGGCAGAGGGGCCGCCAGGAGCAAGTGGGGTCCCTGATTTGTATCATAATTATTTCCCCTCCATTGAGCTCAGGACTCCTCGGAGGGGGGGTGGGGGACGGGGGGGATTTCACAGAAAGTGAAGGGGAGGACAGGGCCCCGAAGTTATTACACCAAATAATGAGTTCTCCAGCCGCTCCCTTCGAGCTGAGCCGGTGCCAGTGCGGGGATGCACACATCCCGCCCGCCACCCCCCAGAAATCCCCAGATTAGCACGAAAACTTGGGGGTGTTTCAAGCGTATTCCAATAAAATTAATGGGAAAGGTTTATTTTAATCGGGAAAGGAGCGTATTTTCTCGCTCGCTCGGTCCCCCGAGGTTTTTCGGATAAATTGGAGTGCTTTCCAGAGGGCACCTGGAGAAGAAATAATAGAAATATTAAAGCACTGTCTTGGTCGCTCTCATCTCGTGGTATCTACAGCACCTTACTTCAGATGTCCGCTAGAATGTAAAATCCAGTCAAAAGTGTATTCATGGCAGCGATATCGGTAATACTGTATTTTACCCGAAGCTGCATTATCTCCCTCACAACAGAAACTACAAACAAAACGTAGGTTCCAAAAGAAAGGGAAAAGGTTTTATTTAATCCAGAAAATAATTAAAATCTCATGTATTTTTATTGGTTTTAGTATCCAGCAGAGTGAAAATATTGAAACTCCGAGACCCCTTGCATTAAAAAGTCACAACTGTTCTATTTTATTAGTTCTGACTGTGTGAAAAAAATTATAAGGACAACATTGAAAAAATCCGGGTTTTAGAGCCCCGAATGGCCGTAAAAACAATAAAATCAACTATAAAACCTGCACTAGTGATATTAAAAAATTATGTAGTTCAATAAATGTGACATTTCATGAATGCGGATTTAATAGCCTCCAACCCGTGGAAGGAGGAAGGCTGAGGTCTAACAATTGAATTTGAAAGGGGCGGTGCTGTAGAACTGCAAAATTAAGTGCTTCATTTTTCTTGTTAGGGATTATGCAGTGGTAGTGGAATGTAATAACTGCGCCATTAAAACTTCCTTTTAACAAGGCCTATTGCTTGTATAAAAGTCAGAAAAGAATAATCTCTTCCTCTATTTATTTGTTTCCCAATAATACAGAAAAACAGGTTGTGTTTTTTTCTTTTTCTTTTTCTTTTCTTTCTTTTCACTTAAACTTGTTCTCAGGATTTTGAATCGACAGCTTGTAAAATATTGTGGGGGCCCTCCCTACTGCTGCCTCGTATCGTGCACGTCGTTATTCCAGAGGGCAACGGGTCATCGGTTTACCGTACATTTATTAAGTAAATCAAGCTGCAAATCCAACACTTCCAGATGAAAACATTAGCTAAACCCCTTGGAAAGAGCAATGCCTGGGAGACCGAGCACACAGAGAAAAAATAATCAAAACTGTCAGCTCGCTTTACGTGTACCTGATATTTACAAGACACAAGACCACACTTTAAAGGTGAGTTTGGCATTTGCTAACAGTGTAAAGAAAGGAAAAAAAACAACCTCCCTATATTATTAAAAATATATATATTTCCATTTCACCAACACCCTTTCGTCTTGCTCTGAGCCTCTCAGTTATTAAGATCTTCGTGGGTTTGAACTGGAGACCTTTCTCTTTCCTTTTTTTAAAGAAAGCTAAGCCAGCACCTGCTATTTCTTAACAGCTCTCCGTGCTCCTGTCAGCTTGGGGCGGCTGAGGGAAAAGGGAGACGGGCGCCCCAGCGGGTCCGGAGACACACGGGGGGCACCTGCAGCCTCCGTTCCCACGGAAGAGATGGGAGAAGGCGACGCCACCCGCTGCAGTCGGGGCGAGTCCCGAGTGGGTGACGGAGCGAGGGGAGGGCGGAGGTCCCAGTCCTGCTGGAGCGGAGCCGGGCCATGGGCCGTGCCGGGAGCGGGATCCGGCGGCGCCCGGACGGAGCGTACGTCCCTCCTTCCCCGGGGCGGCGGGGCCGGAGGAAACACACGGCGGGTTTTTAAAATGAAGCCGGCGGTGCCCAGGTGGCGCTGCTCGGGCCGCCGGACCTTCTGTTTGTCTCCTAGCGCTGCCCGGCGGGGCAAGGAATGGGAAGCAGCGCCGCGCTGCTCCGCTCTCAGCCAGGCTGTCTGCCCGTCCAGGGGGAACGGGGAGAAACCTACGCTGCCCCCGCTCCGCGGCCGAGCTCCTTCGTCCTGTTCCCGGTCCGCGCAGCCCGCGGGCACTTTCCGAAGCCCGCAGAGCACTGCGAACTCGGTGTGTGTGTTGCCCCTCCTCACTCAGTCCGGGGACGGGCCACTCTACGGAGATCACCACTTTCCCCCGTGGGGAAGCCCGAAATCGAGTGCCGCTGCATAGTGCACGGGTAGAGGAGCGGGAGCCGGTGCTGTAAACGCCGGGCACCATACCCGGTGCTGTCCAATTCTCGCTCCGTACCTACTCTACCCCTCGCAGTGCCGCCGTGCCCACACAAAACGTGGTGCCGTCGGGGCCCAGTCGGGCTGGGGATCGCGCCCCACTGCCCGGGCTCCCCTGGGCTCCGGCGGCAGTTGATTGGCGCCGCGGGGAGTTTGCTCGAGGAGGCGGGGGGAGTGATCGCCGGCGGGGGGTGGTTTCCCCCTTCCCTGGCCGGGCTCATTGGCTAGACGGAGCCGTGGCAGGAAGGGGACAGAGACCACGCGGGCTCCGCCCCGCGCCAATAGAAGCCTATCGAAGGGTAACCCGAGCCCAGAGAAACCCGCGGCGGCGGTGCCAGCACCCATCCGCCGCGGTCGGGGCCGGCTTTCCGCAGGGGCGGCCGGGGGCGCGGGGGGTGCGCGGGCGGCAGCCGGGTCATGCAGTACCAGTCGCCGGGCGCGGCGCCGGCGGCCCTGGGCGTCGGCGTCCCGCTGTACGCGCCCACGCCGCTGCTCCAGCCCGCGCACCCCACGCCCTTCTACATCGAGGACATCCTGGGCCGCGGCTCCGCCGCCGCCCCGGCCCCCCACTCCTTGCCCGCCCCGCCACCGCCGACGCTGCCGTCACCCAACTCCTCCTTCACCAGCCTGGTGTCCCCGTACCGGACCCCCATCTACGAGCCGACCCCCATCCACCCGGCCTTTTCTCACCACCTCGCCGCCACCTACGGCACCGGCGCCTACGCCGGACCCCTCTACTCTTTTCCCCGCGCCGTCGGCGACTACGCTCACGCTCTGATTCGGCAGGACCCCCTAGGTAAGCCAAACCCTCCCCGCCCTCCCCAGCTGCCGCCGCTCCGCTCCCATCCCGTCCCGTTCCCGTCCCGCCGTCAGGGGCTGAGAGGGGAATGGGAAGTGAGTGAAAACTCCCCCTCCTCGCTCTTGCCCCGCCGCCTCTCTGCGCTGCCCTGGTCGCCCTCCGGCCCCCGGCTGATTTACAGTAAATTAAAGACGCGTCGCGCTCCGGCGCTGGCAGCGAGACCGCAGTGCGCGGCCGCGGTGACTCAGATTTGTTTTCCTTCAACCAAGTGACTCTGAGAGTGTCCTTAGTAATGTCGCGTGTGGTTTTGGTGGGGAGTTTTAATTATGCTGGGAGATCGCATGGCAGATCTCAACCTTTTCCTGCGGATGACTTGAAAAACAGGCGGGAGGCCGGCTCCGCTTGCCAGGGCCCCAGCGGCTCCCCGACGGGCCGGGTCTGTCGGGCCGGGCCGGGGGGGCGGGCCGGGCCCTGGCTGCCGCTCTCGCCCGAGGCCGCGGGGAAACGTTCCCGGTGCGGGGCTGAGCCCCGCGCTTTGGCTGCAGCACTTGTTCTTCGTGATTGCAAAACTGGACCTGAGTCACCACATTTGTGCAGTGAAAGAGGCTGACCCTTTCCGTTCATACAGGAAACCTTGAGCTCTCGATAGGAGTAAATCTGGTTTCAGAAGCTGTTAAGTGTTTTCCTGGCCGCCTGAAGCAGGCTCTTCCCCGGGAGTCGTGCACATTGCTGATTACTTTATCGACATCCTCAATACAGACAAATTCAGGAAACACTCGACTTCTGATAGCCGGGATCCGTTTTTCTGATATTGTTCATTTCCTCTGTGTGGGATGTGACTTTATGACAGCTAAAATAACCAGTTGCTTCCTATTTTTTTTTTTTCCGAGTCTGTTTTGCACCAGAATTACTAAAGCCTGACGCAAGCAAAATCTTGAAAAACAATGCAGCAAATTTTAAAGGGTGCAGGCAGCAAGACTGAAAGACAAACAGAGTGACTCAGTGGCACTAGCCAGAGCCTCCGGCCGCGGCTGCCACTCCGCACGGGGCTGGCTCACGGCATGTCGCTGCCTGCACCGCCTCGCCCCTCACCGCTGCCCCGGACACGGGTGGGCGAGCCGCGGGCCCGGGATGCGGGGCCTGAGGTGGTTCTTGCTCGGAGAGAGTGGGGGCCCCGTGCCCTCGGGTTGGCGCAAACCCCCGCCCAGCCCGCAGTGTCCCCCCCGCTCTCCATGGGTGCAGGGAAAGGGAGACGGTTTCTTTGGGCCATCGCAGCACAAGAGCAGAAGGAAGCAAAGGTCCCTTTTTTTTTTCTCTTTCTCTCTTTGCGAGATAGACCAACAGGAAACACATTGACGGAAATGTTGCCAAAGCCCTTAGAGTGGCTTTCACTGGTCTCTCTGAGGTGAAAAATCAGAGGAGGCTAAAGATCAGGCTAGGAGCTGGAGGAAGTCAAAATAGGCGAAGGAAATCAGCGGGCCCTGGACCCGGCGCATCTCCAGGCCCGGGTTCAGGCCGGGACTCCTCGGGCACACGTGTCCACAGCCGGCCGGTGACACTTGGTCGCTGCTCTTCTCTTTGAAGGGAAGCCGCTGCTGTGGAGCCCCTTCATCCAGCGGCCCCTGCACAAGAGGAAAGGGGGGCAGGTCCGCTTCTCCAACGACCAGACCATCGAGCTGGAGAAAAAGTTTGAGACGCAGAAATATCTGTCCCCGCCAGAGAGGAAACGCCTGGCCAAGATGCTGCAGCTCAGCGAGAGGCAGGTGAGGCCTTGCCCGCTCCACGGGGAACACCACCTCATCCCTGGGCAGTCTCTGGCCCTGCTCCAGGCTCTGCCGTGCGGCTGTCGACTCCCGGGGACCCGGTCGTCCCGGCCCGTAGGAACAGGGGGACGGGCTGGCTCTCACTTTTTGTTCGTGGCTCGGTAAGGCTCTTGGCGCTTACCGGCTTCGAGACTACCCTGTGCCTTCTCTCGTTGTCGTTGTTCAGGTCAAAACGTGGTTTCAGAATCGCAGAGCCAAATGGAGGCGTCTAAAGCAGGTACGGGGATGTTTCCGTTTCTATAGAAATAAGTATTTTAATTGTCTTATCTTACGCTGTGCTCGCCTATTCCAGGTTGTATGCAGAAGTAATCTGAAAGGCTGTTTAACCTCTTCACCTTGATTAAAAAGGCAAATAGTCATGCTGGAAACCACGAGGGCTCGTTCAGGCAGCACTAACGTTAAAAGCTCCTAATGTAGTTCCTATATCAATTATACCCGGCTTTCACACACCACCTATTAAAACTCCACGCTAATTGTTTTGTAAACCCATATGTTGTTTAGCCAATTAACGTGGAGAAGATAAGTAATTGTCAGCAAATTACTCGGGCAGTTGTTTTGGTGAAGAATATTTACTGGTCTTTTAAATCGCCTTCTCTTAATAAACACAAGTTGATTTATTCTGCAAATGTAAGGAGAGGCAGGGACACACACCCTGTTTGTTTTGAGGAGCCGCATGGAAAGTTGAGTACCTTTTACTTTTCCCTTACAAATAGTTACAGTGTATGAGGCGCAGAGGTTGAAGCAGTTTCCCTTCCCTTAGAAACTGTGCTCAGGCAGATAAATCTTTTTTTTTTTTTGTCTTATGGCCCAGAGGGCCCGATCCTGCCTGGCTTGGACAGATCGAGGCCCCTGGACTCAAAGATTTGTGACAAATCCATGCGCTGTGGCCTGAGCCTGGCTCCAGTAAGTGTGCCATGGACAGCCGAGTTTTACCAGTAAAGCAGCCTTTAATATAAATAATAATAAACTGATCACAGTGCCACGCTCTCGATGTATTTGTTCTGTGACCTTCCCTCGGGTTTAACCCATGCTTCAGTTGAATTTTTAATCAGATCCCTTTACTCTGGCAAGAGGCAGGCTGGATCCCCGGTGCCTCCTTGACGGGCTCCAACCCGCGCTGCAGTGTCCGGAGATGTAGCTTGGGATCTCGGCCATTTTAAGTCATTTCCTCCTTTTCATTCAGTCACATCCATTTCTCCGAGCCCATAGAATTATATCATGGGTATGTGTCTGTGCCTGCTATCCCTCAAGAGTATCATTTCATGCCTCTTTAGGGTACTAGGTTCCCCAGACAGCTGCTGACCCAAGGCTACTCCTGCCTTCAGAAACTGGGTTTGGTTTTGGTTTGGTTTTAATTAAATACTGAGGTTTAGCTTAATTAATAATTTTTTCCCATTTGCTTTTGGGCCTCTGATGGATTTGGCCTCCCTCCTTTTGCTGTTGGGTATAATTAAAGAAAGATCAGGGCAGGAGGAAGCTGTGTGACGGTGTTTGTAGACTCATAATAAACATTTGCTTTGCTAAAGACAAAAGTTCAGAGGTTCCTGGGCTCCGGCAGCTCCTGACTCTTTTGAAGTGGCTGCGATAACCATCGCTGAGGAGCCTTATTCTCAGCAGAGGCCTCTGTGGCTGCTGGGGAGCAGGAATGGAGCCGAGGCTCTCATCCAGCCCTGGCTCACTCAGGCAGGTTTATAGGCAGGAGGCCCAGTGAGTAGTGGGACACCTGCCTTTTCCTGCAAGAAACCCAAGATAGTTTTCCCACCTAGCACAGCTGAAATACCCAGGCCTCCCGGCTCTGTGGCCTGTTTTTCTGTATAAAGCAGGCTTTTTTCATTGCAGGAGAACCCTCAGGCCACCAAAAAAGAAGAAGTGGAAGGTGCTGACAGTCACAGTGACCAAAGGCCGGAGAACTGCCCGACCCCAGAGCAGAAGGGTAAGGAGGTGTCCCTGGATGGCTCACAGTACATCCCCTCGCCCGCCTCACAGGAAGACCTGGAGTCAGATGTCTCCGAGGATTCTGATCAAGAAGTGGACATTGAAGGCGATAAAGGCTATTACAATCCTACCCACTAATGGCCCCACACAGAAAGTGGACCCTAACTCGGCTTGCACTTTACCAGGGGCTGGTTTGGAAGAATATTATGCTAGAGGAGGAGAAAGCTTTCACCATTCCACTGAAAGCAAAAAAAAAAAAAAAAAAAAA
>NDXB01004181.1:0-10080 GCA_002631895.1 Agapornis roseicollis | reverse complement strand
ACCCCCCCTTCCCCCCCCCCCCCCCCCAGGTTTATGAGCATCTTACCCCAAGTTAAGTGCCTGACTTTATTCAGTGGGGCAGCAATGATAGTGGCAGCAGCAGAGATGGCCACTCTTGGCAGGTTCTACCACCTGGATCTCACCTCTGTGAGCAGGCAGGAGATACACAACACTTCCCCCAAATCCCACCCCTTTACAGTAACTCTTTTTGGGAAGCTGAAGATTGAACCCAATCAGATCACTAGTCACTTCTGAAAATCTTGGTAAGAACTGCATGCAGGTAGTCTTCATGTTTTTCACTGTTTCTCATGCTGTGGTATGAGAAGACAATGCTGACACTGTGATAGCTGAATAGAAGACACCTAATTTCTGCCAGGTCTGCTTTCATAATGAATGTTGTTCATTCTTGCACTGGTTTGCTTCAACAGCTACCTCCTCTTGCCTGAGATCTTTGAGAGTGTCTAGATAGTCAGGGCACACTTGCAGGAAGCGCAGGTGGTGAATAACAGCATACCTTAGAATATATTTATGCCTTAACTAAAAAACAAAACAAACAAAACACCTTACACTGGAAAGCCACTAATTTACCTATTAACATCTCCATATTGCACTGCAGTTTTTCTGCCTTTTTCAATGAATACCTTATTTTTATCTGTAACAAAATATATTCTACCAGCAAATGGAAACAAACGATTCTGCTAGAGAGGAGAAGTATGCTAGGGTACCTGTGTGTGACAGGACACCAGAACTCCTCTGAATGTAATGTGTGGTGTCATATGACTGCTCAATTTCAGAGTCTTTTGCAAGACAGAAGTTACCTGTGCTTCAAGTAATAAATATAATTCATTCACAGTTGCAGTTTGGGAGGGCAGTTTATATTGATTCACTATCAATCACTCCAAAATGAGGTTGCTGTGTTGTAATATAGCACTTGGAAGGGCTTTCCTGATAAAATTATTTTATCTTCTTGTGCATTTTTTTCCAGAGATGATACTTTTGCCTCATGATTGTCTCCTGAACTATTAATTGCATGATTTATTAACACAACCTGTACAATCTTATTTCCTATATATAATCAATACATCTGACACTGCCAAGAAGCACTGCCTGAAGCACACTGGATGGTATTTTAAAATGAAGAGTATAAGCTATTTGTTGTTTGCGCTAGAACAAGCGTAGGATACATAATGCCATTAAATAACAAATGAATTAAGGCCTTATTTTTCCTTAGCTGCTTATGGAATCTGCATTACTACATATTTTCCATTATTTGCAAATTACACCAGACTGACTGAATAAATGCTTTAAAATGGGTCCTGAACACTGGTTTAGAAACACAGAGGAAGTGGTTTCTTAGACAACTGCTACCCACATATTGATTTGATAACAGAGAGGTGGAAGGACAAAAATGATTGTGTTGATGTACAGAGCTGTTGATTGTTTAATTGAAGGTAAAATTTTTAGCTTCACTAGTCAATTACCTGATCTCATTAAGTTCTTAAAAATCACTAAAATACCATTCTGGCTGAACCAGCTGCACTTTGCTCCTCTATTGTCTAAAGCATTAGGAAAATCATTTGCTAATGGTGACTTACAAGTGTAAACATAAGATATTTTTAGCATCTGAATAAGCTTTCTCCATGTGAGAGATCTTGAATGACTACCAGGCACCAGGTATGTAAAGACAAAGAAGGATATGCAATGTTTTTTTATGTTTGCTCAAATGAACTGTATACTTCTAAGTATTTTAAGGCTTTGTCTAAATATTCAAACCTTGTCAATGGAGTGGACGATGGAAGAAGAAAATCCCAATTTCTTGACATTAAAACCTTTTCAAATAGAAATGTAAGAAGTTGTTCAGTGTGTGGCACAAACCAGAGATTGTTTCAAGGGTAAATGTAAACTAAGACAGCATTTGGCATCTCTGCAATGGAAGAAGCCTCCTGCTGTGAAGATGCTACAGATGCCAACATGACAGCATAAGGTAATGGTGCTCTAGAGACTCCAGAGCAACAAGGATGATTTGTGCAATTCTTGGCCTTCTTACTTTGGAAGTTACTATTACGATTTGCATAGGAACTCCCATATTCTATCTGCCAGGGTGAGTGCAGTACTGACGTAAGCATTGCTAGTAATGTGAGGCATTTTATCCATTTCCAAACATCACATGAACACATTTGTTCAGGTAACACTTTTCATTTTGCAGGAGAACTGTCCCAGACAAGGTGGGCAATCAGTTAATGGTTATACAGTAATGCGAGAATCTCTTTTCAAAACCTATGGACCAAGAGTTCTACTTCCTTGCATACTTTCGTTTTGTTTTTAGACCAGTTCATAGAAAGGCAGCTGGTTTCCTTGCAGAAGGAGTCTGGGATTAATTTCTTCATTCTTAAAAGCAATGTGACTTCACTCACAAGAACTTGATGAGCTCTCAAAAGGAGCTAGACATGTTTTCCTCTCAGTGTGAAGGTATAACAAGAGGTTATGAATCAAGTTCCAGAATGAGAAAAAAAGAGTAATGGTAGATATTAATAGTTGAGAAATAATTTAGAACAGATTCAGTAACACCAGAGCTTCACAGGTTTTGGGATTATTCCCAGTGACTGCTGTTCCTGGTTCTGTGTCAACCTGCTACTACTCAGGAGTCAAAGATGACTCTCAAAATATGAAGAAGGAGCAAAAGCACATGGCACTTATGAAGAAAGGTGCTAGTTCCACAATCTTAGAGCATGTGCCTCCAAACTTCTCAGGAAATAAAATAGTAAAATAAGAAAAAATAGTTATGTATTGTATCTTGAAGTTCCCATACATAGCTCCCAAAGTACCCGTATGACTTGCACTTAGGCTTTTAGGTACCTCAACTGAGGTACAAAGTACGAGGCAAATGGAACTGCTAGTATTGCATTTTGAGGTTATGTGAATTGGCAAATGGATTCTGCACAAGGCATTGATGTAAATTATGAAATCAGCCCCACCTTCTAAGGCATTCATAGGGAGTCTTCCTTAATGTTAAAGTAGGTATTTTATGTTGTAAGAGTATCACAAAAAAAGACAAAATCTTTTCAATAAGACAACATAATTTTATGTCTTTCAGATGGCAAAACTACTCAGGGTCTGGTTTTTGGTTGTTTTGTGGGATTTTTTAGGCTGTGGGGAGGTGGATGTTTTAGTCCTGCACCTCTCTGCATTGACTGTAGAATTGGGCAGAAAGAGTAGCAGCTGTGTACAGCTACTCTGTGACTCACTCATGCTGTCAAGCCAGATGAATCTGTTATGCCAGTGTTACTGTGGTCAACCTGTCTTGTCCAAAATGGTACTGAATCCTTTCTCAGGTTCAAATAGCACAAACCCATTTTCGGAAGGAGTAGGGCCAGTATAACTTAGTTTACCATTGCAGTTTCTGGAATGATGGCAAATTTGGCTGTGATTTGTTTATAGGAAAAATTAAGCCATTCAAAAGACTGATTCAAAGGCATTTCTTGGTGATAGCTGCTATCAAGAGTGGGTTGACTTCCTACTTGGTAAGTGGGCCAGGAGAGCCATCCTGGTGGAAATGGGGGCCTGGAAACTCTCCTCTGAGCAGAGCCCTGTACATAGGAAGCCCTGGAGTGAGAAGCTATGAGAATAGCCAAGCCTAGGAATGTGCACAGGGCCAAGTATTTGAAGAACTGTTCTGAACTATCGTTCTGCTTAAGGTCTTTGTGGTTTTGAGATAAGAAACTGAGGAAACTGAAGAAAAGCAACTACCCACCAAAAGAGTGAGTTGTATAAGAATATCACTTTCATGTGCAATCTTCTCCCTTAAAGGCTCTGAAGGAGGCTGCCTCACTGCTGTTGTTAAACAACTTTTGAGGTATTTGACTGGCATTAAAGTTCATGCATCTTCTTAAATGCCAAGTATCTCTTAACCTGCAGCCTGAAGGACACATACTGATACATGGCTATACATTTACAAGACTCCTTTGCAGAACAGAATTTTGAAGAAGAGCCAAGGTGTAATTTTCTTGACTATTTAAGTATTTCGTTCTGAAGTCCATCTTTTTAAGCTCTCCTTAGTTTTTGTTTGTTTTTCCTTTGTGTTTATTTTCAGTGATATTCTGCTTTATTTTCAGAGTATGGAAAACTATTTCTTTGATAGCATGAGCTACACCAAATCCCACAGTTTTCATTAAGTATTGATTTATGTGGCAGACTTATCTAGGAGCGTCAGTCTGACAGGCCTTATTTCTAATCAATAAATAGACATTTCCTAAAATGAAGGCATTAGGGGAGCACTCATTTTGTGTCTTTCTTTCCTTTTTCATTTGAGTTGGGCTCATGCTTTCTTACACAGCACTGGATTGAATTTAAGCTTTCTAAATCATGTTCTCTAGAAAAGGAACCATTACAGTGCAGTGCATTTTGAAACTACAGAGTCTGAAGTCATTGTATAGGACAATAAAACACATTTTTCAAACTTCTGTCTTTCAAGAATCAGCTAAAGCATGACGCTTGGAATATAATGAATAATGAATAAAGATATTTCAGTGATTTGTAAGGATTTGTCTCATTCTATTTCTAGATATGAGTAGGTAGTTAGCTAGCCTATAAATATATGTACCTTTAAAAGCAGAATTTCCTTGTGCCCATTAAGATCAGTAACACAATACAAACAACTGTTTTATCTCAGCAATAATATTTTCTCTAATTAAGTACATCTTATTCCCAAGATAATAAACTTTCTGAAAAGCCTTTTCATATGATCACTCACAAATATTAAGGCTTTTAATAGTCCTATCATTCAAAGCTTATACTGCCTAGACAACATTTACTGTGAATCTATTAATGTCCTGCTTTTAATTCTTAATGATACTAAAATTAAATTAGCTATGTGCTCTCTTAAAACATCTGTCTCCAGATCTAGAAGACTGTTTATACAATCAATCAGGGAAGTTAGCTGTTCACTGGCAGAGCAAGTGTCTGCAAATAGTCTCTGCAATAACATATTAGCTACTGCAAATGGAGGAATATGAATTAAGCATATAGATTTTGCACTTGTTTCCCTTGTGCCTCCCCCCTTTTTTGCCATGTTTACTGATACATTTGTAATGTCAGAAACAGCTTTGAATTCTGAGCATTAATTAGATGTGGGAACTGGAGCATAAAATAACATCTACATTTTATCCTTTTTCATCAAGAGGAAATGCTCTAATGTGGGATTTAGATTTAATGCAAAACTAAATATTTGACTCTCTATATATTATGCCAGTAGATTAACTGATATTTATCACAGTTTTGAAAACTAAGGCTTTAATGCCTCATTTGACATAATTTTGTCAGTCCCTGGCAGAAAGCTGATAAACCATCCGTTTATGCTATTACAGCTGCCTGTTGTAACACTGTGCTGCTATGGAGAGGGGTCAGTTGTCATTTCCTTAAAACCTTTGTTCTTGGTCATTTTAGAACAGGTTGATCTTTAAAGTCCATTTGACTGTATTACAGTAGATAAGTTCCAGTCTATAAATCAGGTTTTGATCATATAAAGATAACTTAAATAGACTGTGTGGCCAAAAGTTATCTAAATATTGCACTCTCTTTGTTCAGGTAGCTGAAGCTGGAGTTAAAAGTACTGCTGGACTTCTTTCCTTAATTTCAGTTTTTTCTCTGTAGGAATTTTTTTCCCTCTTTGATTGGGATTATTTTCTTTTCTTTTTTGTGAACAGGTAGCAAGGAAAAGGTTTTCTGCACAAAATGGCAAAACTGAAATGAACTAAATTATATGGCCTCTGCTGAGCAGATAAGATGATTCCAGAAGGTGTTCTACCTCTAAAACCCTCTCCAGGTGTGTGCTCTTGCCCAGACAGGGTTGTAGGAATGTTAACCTGCACTCCAGCTTTTACAGGCAAAGTGAATATGCCAGTGCCAAGTACACTAGTCTCAGAAGATCTGCATTGGGAATGTCATTACTCCACCTGACTTCTATTGTATTACTTGCCTTTTCCCCTTGGAAGAGTTGATATACTCTAGATGTGTTTACAGCCAACTATAGATGTGTTTGAGACAATGAAAGTCATGTATGTTTTCTGAGATGATGGAAGCCCAGCTACAAAATGGCTTTAACTATTCTTCTGTAACAGGGCAGATTCTCAAGTTATACAAATGCTGTACTACGCTCCTCTTGTAAAGTCCAGATTACATCAAATCTTGTTATGAATGCAGCAAAAGCCTTCTAATCCATCTCCTTTTTTCTTTTTGCTTTTAGAAGTACATACTGTACCACTGACCCACTGATGGGGCTGTGGCACTGCTAGGATAGCTGTGACAGCCCAAGGAGCTAAAAAACAGCTGGGGATTTCTGTTTCTCCTCTGATACCTCTCACTTCATCAGGTTCTGCTTACAGAACGAGAGCTTTACTGGTTTTCTCAAAACTGATAGTTTTAAAAAGTAATAAAAAGACAAATACAATACCAGCAAGAAGGGCTACTCAAGCATGCAGTGCTTGGGCCCCTCACCCATGCTGGCAGATGAAGGGCTTCCTGCAAGACTGGCTGAAGCTCTGTTGGATAATTAGTGAGTTAGTTGCACAACAGACGGTGTTCTGTGTAGTAACTCTATTAGAAATATGAAATGTGTGCCTATTTAGGAAGTTTGGCACATTTTTTGCAACTATCTAAATGAAATGAATTACAGAATTTCAAGTCGAACTTTGCCCTGTCTCCAGAAGCACGATCAAGGCGCTGACTTGGAAAGAGAACAACTCATCCTGCCCTTTCCCCTTCCTTTTTTTTTTTTTTCTTTAATCTGTTATCGCCATTGAAGCCAATGTCAGCATCTGCATGAGTAAAATGATCATTTACCTTCGGTGACTGGCTTTTGGTAGGGAAAGTATGTGAAAAATCAGCCACTCAGAAGATTGAAAACAATGCTTTTCATTTTGCAGGCATAAAAAATAATTTCCCCCACGAAAACAGAAGGAAACATAGTTCCAGCACTGACAGCTTATATACTGTGGAGATGTCCAAAACCTGAGGATGCAATCTGTTTTAAGAACTTCAGTTGCCACTTATCTCTGTTCCTGGCTGGTCAGTCCTGTCCTTGCTGATAGTGTTCAGCCATCACCAGCCCATGGGGTGTGATAATCCTTCACTGTGACCAGTGGTGATTTCAGCAACAGGGCTTTAATTTCTCTCTCTCTGCTTTGGGGGGAGCAGAAGATGGGGAAATAAAACAATTTCCCCAGCAAGACCCATTGGAAGGTGGAAGGAAAACCATACGTATTTGTGCGTACTTGCAGTCCACCCACTGCTTCCTTCCCTAGGCCCACCCTTCCGCCCTCCGTGCTGTCCCCAGGGGCACAGTGGCTCTGCTATAGCTGGATGTGGTGGCAGCAGTGGAGGGGTGGGGGTGGCAAAGAACTCTTCATCCCTGCAGGGCCTGGGAGGAGGAGAAAAGATGCTCAGGGGGCACAGAGCAGTCCTGCAGTCTTCCTCCAGCTAGGAAAAGGATTTGTGTGTGCACCTAAAATCAATAAAGAGTTTTCCTCCTACCTACGCCAACTTGCGTGGTATGTGCTTGGTAAGTTGAGGTAGCTGCCTTGTTCTTGTGCCCCAGGTCTGCCAGTTGGAGCCACCAATTCACTAATATAACTCACGTTGCTGGGTTTTTATAAAAGCAAGATTACTTGTGTAGTGAGTTGAGGTTAGCACTTGTGCTAGGGATTGATGTTCTCATGGGAACCTTAAGATGTGACATCGGCCACTGGGACCACTGGAACAGCACCTTTAGTTTGCTGACCTGGTGTGAAGGCAGCTTTTCTGTGCTCAGCAGTGCCAGTCAGCAGAGGCCTCCAGGCTTGTGTGATCAGCACTTTATCCACATGAAAGACCTGACGTCTTTGATTGAGTACTTCTGTCTTTCCAGGATGATGACACCAAAGCAAAGTTCTGTGATCTCACTGTCTCAGCAGCTTTCACGTGTGAGGTTGGTTCACATAGAGTTGCCCCTCTGGCATCTATTTACTCAGTGGAAAGGGAGCAAAGAAGCACACACTTGCCCAGGGTCACACCACAGAGGTGTTGCTGACTCTTCATAGTACGCTCTTTATTGCACCAGGTTTTAGAGGTAATTTTGAGCCAGGGTTTTCATTGTTTTATGGTAATCTGAGCTGTCATTAAAATATAAATAAATCCAAAGACCCTGTAAATGTGACATTGTCAAAGAAAAATTAGAAAATGTTCAGATAAGGGACTAAAAGAATCAGAATAAAAATAAGAACCTATGTGATATGTAGAACAAGTTCAGTTTTTCTCTCAATTTTATGACTTTTCTGGAGCAGGGGTACTCATAGCTTTAATGTTGTCAATGGAGGTGCTGGAGTTTGTGCTTTGAAGCCCTCCAACTTGCTGAAGATGCTTCTGTTCACATGCACAATTTTCAGGGTTGCCCTGGCCACAGCTTTAATGGGACAATGGTGTGGGTGGAGGCACTCAGAAAACCCATAAACCAAGAGCAGGAAGAGCTTTCCTAACTCATCAAATCTAGTCTTCTGTTCTCACAGGCATTACAGTCTCCTTATATAGATTACTGGAGGGGGTAAAAGGAACTGCACTAAAGTCACACAGCTTCTTTTTCCACTGTTTGTCCCCTTTTATTTCCCACACAACCCCTGCTGCTGCTGGCATACTTATTAGATGATGGGCCAACATATTGGTTGGCTGGTGTACTATCTATTCAACTGCCATTTAGATGGGGCAAATGCAGTACCAAAGCCCAAATCTCTATGTACCCAGCATGTACTCACCTAACAAAATAGCCAACACACCAAACAGGAACATGAAACATCCTGGAGGAAGATGAAATGCTGACTAGGATAGGATTTTAGAAAGTATTTGCTGTTGACCTAACTGCATCCACTGAATTTCAGAACAAAATCCCTCCCTGCCTCAGTGGTGGATAAAGCCATCATGGTCTGCTCCTAGAGATGTTATTTTCAGTGATGTCTCATCTCTGGTATAACACAAATCAGTCTTCCAATCAGAAAATGAAAGGAAGAGTCATTCTTAATTAAGATTTAGATTAAAGCTATAAACTGACATTAAGGTTGCAATCCTAGGCATACTCAGAGTAGAGAAACAGACTTGTTCAAACTTTAAAGCCAATCTGTTTAGTGCAGAAGAGTTATTTTTACTTTGCTTTTCTAATTAAACACTGAGAGACACTGCCTTACTCTTATAAATGCTTGCTATTTACCCAGGCATGTGGAAGGACTGAATAAGGACAGATACGATTATGCCCTTGACATTTTAGGTTGAAATGAATGAAACAGCCAAAACACATCGGTTTTGTTATATGGTGAGGTTTAGTATGTGCGGGAGCTCAAGTTTCCTACGGACAATGTTGAGACGATCAATGTGATCAAGTGAATGCGATTTTATTAGACACAGTGTTAACCTTATATAGAGGTTCTTAGCACAGCTACATTGATTTGGCAGTTGTTGACTGGGCTCCTTAAACCTTAACGATGCTATAATTGGGTAACACCGTCCTGGGAATTCGACCTTCAGAACTTCTCAGCTCCTTTTCTTTTCTGCTTACTTCTGAGATCTTGCAGCTGGTGTTTCTTTACTCCCTCATCCACAGCCTTCAGTTTATCTTGACTACATGACCGGTCTCATGCATGCTGCCTTATACCAAGGTCTCTGGGTTGCTCAAAAGATGTTTGTTATCACACAGCCAGTCCACAAGTATGGTCCTCTGATATGGCATCAGGTACCCCAAAACACTTTAGATTGAAATCTGCAGGTCTAATTTCTGATGTATTTAATTTTCTAAATCACAGAATCATAGAATAGTTAGGGTTGGAAAGGACCTTAAGATCATCTAGTTCCAACCCCCCTGCCATGGTCAGGGACACCATGTTACCTGAGGCTCTGTCCAACCTGGGCTTGAACACTGCCAGGGATGGAACATTCACAACTTCCTTGGGCAACCCATTCCAGTGCCTCACCACCCTAACAGGTAAGAATTTCTTCCTGACGTTCAATCTAAACCTCTCCTGTTTAAGTTTGAACCCGTTACCCCTTGTCCTGTCACTACAGTCC
>NDXB01004179.1:77035-146196 GCA_002631895.1 Agapornis roseicollis | reverse complement strand
CAAAACACCAGCTACTAAAGAGAAGAAAAACTGACTGCAACTGCTGAACCCAGGACAAGTGGCCACCACCTTAGGATGTATCTAGGAATGCCATCATCTGACAAGGTGTCTCAGTAAAGAGGGGATTCCAATCCATAACTCACCAAGATACATAAAGATTCCTTTCCTCTGCTCAAAAATCTATTCAAAAGAGAAAGTTTGTTTAGTAGACTCTAAATCACTGGGAACATATACTACATGACCATAATCACGTAGGACAAAGAGGACTACTGCCCTAAGCTGAACCACACTGAAGGTTTCCAACAGCCCAGACTTAACTCTCCCAAGCGTAGTTACACAGTTCCTGGCAAGACTGTGTAACTATGGAACAGGTACTAATGTATCTACTATCAAACACTACTCTGCAAAACACTGTTTAAGAAGATGTAGTTAACTGTCCAAACCCTTCAGAGGAAACTCTCCAGGCAGGCTGTGAGAGGCTGGCCTTTCAGCAGAGAGGAGAGAAACTGCTTGCACATGCAGGGAGAAGCATTATAATAATGAGCAATGCATATCTGTGTGTACAGCATAATCTCTTGCAGAGCACAACAAAAAACAGTACAACTGTATTCCAGTTAGTGGCAAAGAAGCCAACAGATCCAACAACACTAGTGTTTGGTACTTCTGGGATCTAACAAACTGAGCTGAGTTGCTTTTTGCCCATGGTAAAGAGGCTGTTGCACACATAAGCAGCTAGAAAAGAGCAGAGTTGAAAAGCAAAGCAGGAGAGGTGAATGCTTCAGAAGTCATTGGTAAATGAAGTAGTTGAGTGACAGGCACTTACTGCTTATCAGCTGTTTACTGGTATACTAAATCTTTTTGAAAATGTACAGAGAATTGGAATAAATGGTATAATAGAGGACCATTCTCAATTTATGGTTTGACCATTCTCAATTTATGGTTTAACCATTCCTGCAGAGTTAGGCCTGTTTCCTTTAATGCAGGACAAAAGAGCAGGACATGCTGTTTTCAAGTCTTTTGTAGTGACTATACTCATCAAATCCTCAACCATTTAACCATACCAAATCTAGCATTTACTACTATGTAGCAGAATGCATCTTGCCTTCCAGAAATTCTTTCAACAAATTTCATTTGGTTTCACCTGGCTTGACACTAACTTTAACCCAGCAGGTATAAGCTTTGGGGATTTAAGAGCAATTTAAACCAGCAGGGTTTTAGAATCGAAAAGCTAAGCCAGCCCTAACTGTAGCAGCCACAAGAGCTCCAGTCTAATGAGTTCGAAAGCCCTATTTCTTACAATAGACACAGCAGTCATCCTGGCTCATGCCAGTGCATGCTTGTAACTCATCCTCCACCATGTTAGTTCTTTTTGTGGGGGATTTTCTCAGTCATTCTCAGATGGAGACTCTCTTTCTGAAAGTGAAACCATCTGCCATCCAATTTCTGTATCATGTTGTTGCATTTTACCTAAAATTCTTCAGCTTGACTACTGAACAATATTGTCCTCAAAGTCTCATTCAATCCTTGCTTGAACATACAACCACAGTTCTTTGCTTGTGAACTCCTGTGCTTTGCATTTTGCAGAGGAAGAGAACTTTTCACGCTACAGATTCAAATGGCACCTGAAGGTATTAATATTATAAAATACACTGCACTCCTTCTCTTCAAATGCAGTATGTGTATAAATTTTGATGCAAAGAAAAACACAAAACCAAACCAAAACAATAGGTACGTGAAGCAAATTTGTTTTGTAGGCTTAAAGCTCTAACCATTCTGCTGCCAAGTATGTTCTGAACAGCAGTAACGTGTGCTAAAGCTTTATGGGGAAAAAAAAAACAAACCTAAAAAGTAGGAAAGTTCTATTTTTCAAGTAGAAAACTTGAGACTCAAAGAGTCCTCATGTTAAAGAAAGTTGCTTTGTGCTTTTAGTTTGACTTTAACCTCAGGCCAAAGTGGCTTTTCAGCTTGCCTCAAGAAATCTGAGTCTGTAGTTGATGCTTCCAGCTATGAGAATGAAAAGCCTGCTTGCATTAAGTCTGACTCAATCAAAAAACATGGTACAAAACATCCTTTTTTTTTTTTTTCTTTTGAGTATTCAAACAAACAAATTCCTAAGCTAATCCAGGAGATAATTTTCCAAGAACTACATCTTGTTCAACCAAATCAAAAGAGAGAAAATTCTAAGTGGTAAAGAGAAAAACAAAAAAGGTAATTAGAACTAGCACACCTAAGAAAGTTATACCATTCACCATAAGCTAAGCAGAGATCCCTAAACATCACAGATCCTGAAGTCATCAGAATTTATCCTAGACCCTATGAACCCGTGCTCTCTGCCCTGTAGCTACATACAGAGAAGCAGCAGATTTGCACAGCAAATTCCCATTGCCTCATGAATGGTTCACAGAGCAGTGCTAGCCAGCTACTCACTTAAGATGTGACTCTGTATACTGGTAAACTCATCCCTCCATCCTCATCTTCTCCCTCTCTCTCCAATACACTTATTCCAAGAGGATTAATCACTTATGATTATATTAGGTTTACAACCAGTCAAAGCCACTCTCAACTGGATCAATATGCTGTCTAGACCAACCCATACACTCCTGGGCCATGCTTGCAAAAGTCCTTTTTTTCCTCCCTACATTATTATGAGTGTTCATGATAATTCTGCAAAATTAGGGCAACTCTCTCATTCTCTGACATGTTCTTATGGATGTTTCATTACCTGCCGAAATTCAGCAGAACTTGTTAAATTTTCTGCTTCTGAGCTTCACACTTCCCATGCTCCCTCCCTTCTCAGTTGCTGAAGTTCATGCCACAGGCACCAGACTGGCTGTCATCTTTGCTTGAAGCTTCTTTCAAGCAAAGAGCCTTTCTTCCTGAATCCTCATATTCAACCTGGCCTTAAGACCAGCAGATTACTTCTCTGAAATTTGGTTTTCGCTATTGACCTATTCTGTTAAAATTGTTGCATAAATTTTCACTAACATCTCCACTTTAAATGATCCTTCTGTTCTGATGACTAAATTTAGTCTCCCAATCATATCTGTGACCCCAAATCTCTTTCTGACTGTCCTGCTTTAAGCGCAGCTGGCAACCCAGAACCAAGCAGCTGCTCACTCACTCCCCACCCTTCCTCCCCCTGCTCCTGGAGCCATAGGGAGGACNTGTTCTGATGACTAAATTTAGTCTCCCAATCATATCTGTGACCCCAAATCTCTTTCTGACTGTCCTGCTTTAAGCGCAGCTGGCAACCCAGAACCAAGCAGCTGCTCACTCACTCCCCACCCTTCCTCCCCCTGCTCCTGGAGCCATAGGGAGGACAATCAAAAGAATTTAACTCCCACGGGTTGAGATAAGAACAGTCCAGTAACTAAGGTATAACACAAATCACTGCTGCTACCACCAATAATAATAATGATAAAGGAAATAACATGGGAAGAGAATAGAACAGCTTACCACCCACCAACCCATAGCTGGCCCAACCAGCAGTGACCTAACCTTTCCAGGTAACTGCCCCCAGTTTATATAGTGGGCATGATGTGCTGTGGTATGGAATACCTCTTTGGCTAGTTTGGGTCAGGTGTCCTGTTTCTGCTTCCTCTCAGCTTCCCCTCCCCCCTGGCAGAGCATGAGACTCAGGAAGTCCTTGGTCAGAGTAAACATTACTGAGCAAGAATTAAAAACATCGATGTTACCAGCATCGTTCTCTGGCTGAGAGTCAAAACCACAGCACTGCACCAGCTACTAAGAAGGAGAAAAATGACTGCTGAACCTGGAACACTGACAATCTTTTGAGACCCGGCAAAAAGCAGGACCCAGACTGTTGGTCTGGTATGTCACATATGTAGATGGCTTCTCTATCAAAGCTGTTCCCAGTCTACCAACCCTTTGACAGCAGACAGAGTGATACAGCCCTCCCCTGAACAACTCAGAACATCAGCTGCCATTACCTGATTGTTTCACAAATCAGCATTTTTGAGCTTTCTGCCATGTTATCTCCCAAGCCTCAGTGCAACACACCATTATCACAGGATAAATTTGCCATTTCCTGAAGGCTTATCCCTCGGACAACAATTATATACATAACTCAACAGAAGTGTGATGGTTGGTGTGCAAAGAACCAGTATACCAGATATCTCTCTGGTATAGAGAGATATAATATAGCCAATCTGCTACCTCCTAGACCCCACTCTTTCTGTGGTCTTGTACACTGATTTAATTTCCTATGAGCAGAGTCTACATTTCACCAACCTGAAGCCCTAAACCAAACAGGAATACTAGTAAAGTACTAATAGGAAACACATTAGGCAACTTCAGTTCTTCCACAGCTCCAGCCTGAAGCATTTGATGGTCTGTATATCCTGAGCCTCTTTCATCAAAAGAACTGTTAAGGTGCTCTTGAATTCCAGTGCCTTACAGATAAACTATGTATCTATGATAAAGTTGGAGCAATCTCCATAAGCCATATTTACCTGGGCATTTGTACAACTTCCTTGCCTGAGCGATGTCTCCCTGACTCAGGCGAATGCGCTGACCAATAGTTGGCCGGACCCCGTTATCATCACGACGGGGAAGGATGGTGTCGAGAAAAACCCCTCTAAAGGAAGAACAGAGACAAAGAGCAGTGAAGTAGGGAAGCGACATAATGCACAGGAAGTTATTCTGACAGGCCTCCCACATCATCCCCTTGACCATATCCCATGCTAACATGGAAGAGTAATGCAGATTGTGATAACCGCATGTCTTGAGGTGGCCTTCTCACTAGAGCAGACAGCTTCTAAATGTACGGACAAGTCTGCCAAGCCAGTAAATTCCTCATTTGATATATCAAAATAGCTGCTGCCTCTGTTTGAGTACAGACACATTCCTTGCCATAAATCAGAAAAGGCAATGAATTATTCTTGCAGAAGGTTCATGGCACATCTGGCTCAGCAGAAGCACAGACTGGACACTTAAACCAAAGGAGCAGAGGGAAGAGAAGCTAGTTCAGTAGCAGTTGAGGTTGGACTGGCAGTGACTGGTTGCCAGACAAGAGAAAAATATCAAGAGTTTTATCTTTGTTCTGCACAAGTTTCCAAGCTAATAACTCAACTTGTCTCTGCTTATTTTTCCTCACTGCTATTTCTTCCATGTGGTACTTCATACTCAGGAACTCTTTACTGCACCTCTGATCTTAGTCCAGTAAAGGACTTAAGCTGGGGCCTCACTTCCATCAAAAAGAAAAGTCAGTGCATCCAAGCAAAATCTTGCATGCAAGAGAGACCCCAGGGAAGGCTGAAGTGGGAGGAATCAGAAACCAGAAATTCAGGTTGGTAAAGTCCAAGCTCTTGCAGCCAGGCTGTTCAGTCCACAGGAACCATTTCACTGCCCCTGAATGCCTAACAGCCTTGGAGGTTCCAAGGCTAACAGTGAGCTTGACAGTTCAGCATCAGCTCAGTGAGGCACACTTCTCTGAGGGCCAGAAGCAATAATTTTAGTACTGCCTAGTCCTGGTGAAAGAGTCTTCAGGTATGGGTTAAGATGAAGTAATTCTGTTCACTGAGATGCTCATCTGTGTAAGAGCCTTTGGAAGGAGTTTGAGAGGGCTTTTTTGCATTGGTTTAATTTTAAATAAATACTGTAAGTAGACAATCTGGATCACAGCTGTCCAGAGCTGCAGTCGGTATTCTTGAAAATAAAGTATTCTATTAAACATTTCTTGTGAGGTAAACTTATTTTGTAAATATTCAAACTGAAGAAAGAGGGAAAGGAACTGAATCTGGCTTAGAAACTAGAATCAGCTTTTGCACGGGAAATGCTGTTTTTCTTCAGTGGTAGGAAAATTCCTGATCAGCACCAAAATCAGTGCTTACAACCTCTGAGGTGAGCCCATCAAATTTTGATTGACAAATTCAGGCTGACATTCTACATGCCAGCTGCATGCCTCAGGCTGAATTTAGTTAAGTTTATGCACTGAAAATAAATCCTCCCATTCCAGAAACACCACTTACAGAGAAACAGGTTGGTAAGTTTTCAAGCCCCCTCAGGAGTTCACAGAAGAACTAGCATTTGGCAGGGACATACTTCTGTGGCCAGTGAAATGCTTTCTGTAGACCTCCAGCCTCAACCAGGGAAGAATGACAAAGTTTAATAGAGAAACTACCATTTGCACAAGCAAACTTTTGATTTTTTTTCCCATTCCATCCCTCACAACTGCATACTCACAGCCCCCAGCCTTCTGCACATAGCATAGAGCTAGGGTATTGCTCACAATACTTGAGACAGCGGGGGGGGGGGAAGCGGGGGCCACAAAAGCATAAAATGTAGTCATTTCTAAGTAATGTTAAGTTTGATGGCTTTGTGGTGCTTGAAGGTAGCTGACATAGTTTCATGTCCATAGGACCTTAGTACAAAAGGTGTAGGAAAAGCAGAATAGAAAAACAGGACTTGGGGATGGGGAGTATCTGGGACTAGCAGAGGTCCAGGATGGGAGCAGTTAAGCTAACTGATAAGTAAAAGAATGGGATGATTGCTGTGACCTTAATGTTAATTCAGCTGGTGCTTCAAAGACTGCCTTAAGTTATGAAGATTGTTAAGAAAAGTAAAGGACCCTTAAAGACCACCATCACATGTATGTATGTGGGAAACTTCCTGGAAAATGATGTAATATGCCCAATGACCATCTAAGTATGGCCTGTATAGCAATACAGGGACACACATTAGGAGGAGCTATCCCTCGTGTCTCCCAGCGCCACAATAAAGAATACCTGACTGTCAGCTAGAAACTCTGTTGGCGAGTTTGTTCCTGGAGTTTTCTCTGAATCAATACTTCAAATTATGCTTACAACTTGCCAAACACATATTCTTGCACAGGTCTGTACCCTAGGCTGGGGCTGTCAGATTTCTGGTTTTCCTTCTTCCACCAACTGAATTTTGTACTCACTTCACATGCATTGCTTAACATGACTCCAAATTAGGAAGCAGTAAGTATAGCTCCTCTCATTTTACAATCAAAGGAACTGAGAATAGGGAAGAGTCTTTCTGGCCTAAACCACACAGGTTCCAGCAGTCCCATGCTGTCCACCCAAACTGCATCTGCTTAACAACACTCACGATGTTGAGTTGCACATTTGGTGAGTGTCTCTAGGAGCACCAATACTTTGGCTCACAAATCAATAAACACCAGGCAGACATCATTAAACAGAACAGCTCAATGACTAACACACTAACCATTGAATAAGATACCTAACCTATCCTCCCAGAGGTAGGAAAATAATCCAGGAATCTTGGATGCTCCATTGTTCTGCTCTCCAGGCATGGGCAGAACATGCATTACCTGCCCAATGCAGGGGTAAGTCAAGCACACCTGACCATTGCTACCAGCTAAGAACAACAGAGTTTGAGAAGAGATACTCTCAAGAATCATTAGCATCTGCTAATCTTCCTGAATGTGTAAAGCGTCATGCAAATGCTATGAAGTTACCAGCTGGTCTCAATAAATGCTGAACATTCACTGTCTGAGGGCACTAGATACAGGTGCTTAAACACCACTAAAGAAAGCAGATACCCAAGTCAGATTAAGCACTCAGCTGCAGGCAGCTATGTTTTGTCCCAACTCTGTATTTACATTCTCTTTTGCACAAGAGAGGTAGTGTAACTCCAGACAGTAAAACATGTGGAGGATATGTATACATCTTGTACAGGATTAGTATGGTGTGTTGCAAATACATCAAGATGTCCCTTGACACACAGGCAGTGCTACCTGCGTCCTGATTCAAACACAAGTTTTGCAGAGGTCATGTTTTGTAACTCCAGGGAATGCTGCCATATCTACTAGCAAGAGACTTAGTGAATTAAGGTAACCCACGATTTGCTTAGGGCTCTGCAGAGGTTTAAATTTTCTTATTGCTAAGCTGCCATTTATGGGTCTTGACAGCTGTAAAAGAAATTGTTTAATGAGATAGCAACCTTCAATTTAATTTGCTGCCATGTCTGTAAGGAAATAAAAGCCTGCAGCTACATTCTGCAAAGCAGACCACTTACTTTCTAACATAAGAGCAGAAATTCCCATGATAGAAAATTGTTACTGTTGTCATTACAGTCTCTTGTGCCACATTCCTATGCCTATTAGCTACAGATGCTAATGAGAAATTTGTTTTGCTGTGAACTGAAAATGAGGAGTGACCCAGGATTTGCAGAAGCGTTTGACCGCGGCAAACACCATATGACTTGCTGTCAACATTCACAAGAGTTAGAAACATCAAGGTTGTGCTAAGTGCTATGTAAGAGTTGCTTCAAGACAGCAAGACACAGATACTGCTCTGTGTCCTTCACTTCCTCTTCTATTCACACCCCACCTCCACTGGTGGGGTGCTAGGGTACCATCTTTTTCCTACATGGACTTTTTAGCATCTGCTAATATATTAACATCCACTACAGCCCTTCCCCTGAGTCATGCAGGGGCTATCTCCCATACCTAGCTACTGATTTTAATGAAATTTCCTGGAACTTATTGTCTTTATGGGGTGTATGCTTTTGTCAGCTTGGGTTGCAATTGGCCAGCACTTGCAAAACTCAGTAAGGTGGGAAGGAGATACACATACACTCACGGATTTCTACTCATCAGTCAAAGTAAGCATCATTCTCCTTAGGGGAGCAGATGTCAAGAAAGGTCTTGGCAAAGTAAAAGCCTGTTCCCAGAACTGCCTATTTATGGTGAGAACACAATCAGCCCACAGAGGCACTTAGTGCTCAGTTCAATTACTGCACAAAGACTGTGACTGGGGTGAGGGTGGGTTACAGAGACAAAGGACTTAAAGAAAACAGACTTAAAAAGCCTATTAAGCACCAATTTAAATTTAGAAGGACTCTTGCCATTTTTATCCCTTTTTGGCCCAGCAGTGTTCTGAAGGACCCTGGTTTTCAAGAGACACAAACTCAAAGGCATCTACAATATAAATGGCAGTAATAACTTAATCCTGCTTTTGTGCAAGACAATTCTAACCATTTAGAGCCTAGCAAATGCTGGAAGGATCCAGCAGATGCCTCAAGGGAAGAAAAACTGTTTGCTTTGGGTATCTGATCCAAAGAAATCTCTGAAGGCTGCAAAGCACTCTTGCTTAGCCACCATTTCCTCCTGCCAGAACAAGCAGCATTTCAGCAAGTTTGATCATTTTCCCCTAGTTGACACGAAGCTTCAGAAACAAAAGCACAAAACAATAGGTTTGGCACTTCCATAAGACTGAGGAATGAGAAAATTTAAAAAGCACAAAGACACCTTTCATTTTTGCAACAAAAAGTTCTCAAGAGTGTGAATATTTGTGCTCTGCCTCCCATCCCCTTTACTCCTGACAGGTAGTGGTGGAAAGCTCTTTAGAAGGAGCAGTAGTGGGATTTATGGAAAAATAATGCAGCCAAATCAAGCTGGTCATAGAGTAACTCTCATTCCAAATCTAGAACATAACTAATATGTTCATTTCACCTCTCTATCCAGTAGGCTGCTTGATCAGAAAATTCCTCCGCCTGGAGGGGTGAGATAGGAGTCAAAGGTGTGCACAGAAATTGGTCAGTTAGGCCAGGACTGAAAACTCCTCCATGAAGAATCCAGTCACACAGAACCATAGAGGTACGGAGGCTATGATTTAAAGCACACACATAAATGGCTAAAAAAAAAAATACCCAAGTCATTAAAGATCATGATCTAGGTTTAAATTCTCCTTTGGCAAAGCTGCTATGGACTCAGAAGGCAATATTGTGACTCCAAAGCATGAGCTGGACAACCAAGAGATTCAAAGCTGGTTTTAGTATTGCCCTCCTTGCATGTGGGCAGATACACATAGGCATACATACATGCTTTGCAACCTTTCTGCCTGGAAAGGTTGCAAAACATGTTAACATGGCTTTGGAAGGTCTCTGAGATTAACACCAGATGAATGTAGTGGGAAGGAGAAAACATGAATACACCATACTTCTCATCACCCATCTTGCTTTTTCATGTATTTTTCAAGCTTTGCAATGCAACTTCCACATATCTCTGCAATAGATCATAGGCCTCCCTCCACACTCCATGTATCCCACAGAGTGAATTACAACTAATGAAAATACTCCCAAGGACATGTAACCTTGGATCATCACCTGGAGAATGTGTTCCTAGCATAATGCATGATGCTGTCAAAGTCGTACGTCTCTCCCAGTGAGTTCACTTCCCCAGCTTCCATCTTTAAAAAGTTGTACTCCTGTCCTGTGGTGCCAAACACAAAGCGAAAAAAACAAATCACTTAAAAACAAACAAGCAAAAAACCCTCTTCCACCGCTAAAATGGAAGGGATATACTCCTACGTTCCAACAATTCCAGCTGGACATCCGAAATCTCTATTCACCCAACCATTTTGACCTTACTCTAGGCAAGGACTAGCTATATTTTTTCTTCTCCATCCCAGCTCACAGACCACTCGGGTTTTCCAGAAGTCCAGCAAGAAATGTTTCCACTCACCCAAAAGGCAGGTGGAATAACCTAAAGTGCTATTTTACCTTGCTGTATGTTCTCTCTGATAATTGTGACATGCTGGTCCCTGTCAGGCCTTGTGTGCTCATGCCAGAAACCCACCACATGACCCAGTTCATGAGCCACAATACCAAACTTGTCACAGTTCTTTCCAATGGATATAGCCTGAGGGCCCCCTCCTCGGCGACCCACATATGAGCAACATCTGGAAAAGAAAACCCAAAAATTCATGAGCAAATCAGTGAATTGAGGAAGTCTGAGCTGTAAAAACAGAGGATGGCATCTGGCAGGGTCCAGGACAGGCCAGTTGCATATATAATATGTACCTACATGCGTGTGTATGTATAAAGAAAATATTTAAGTGTATACCAGTAAAAATGCATATATACAATTAAGTGTTAACCCAGGGAAAAGAATTCAGCAAGGCTTAGCACCTTCTTCTGAGCAAATATTAAACTATCCTGGCAATCCATACTGTAAGTGACAGATGTATCCCTGGGACAGATTCCCCCAGGTAGTCATTGGTCTATTCTGACCAGAGCTGGACTTACAAAGCCATTTGTCAATGAAAGGGGTGTTTGCAACACACATAGCTGCAGGTAATACGTGTGTCACTTACCCACATGTTCTGTATGTGAACACAATGAAACTCTCTTCATCGGTTCTCTCCACAAATGTCACACAAGTGTGCTTCTCCCAGTGCCTCATGGCTTGCTTAAAGATAGCTCTTTGGGTTCCTGAAAAGGAAAACCAGGAAAAGCAAACAGTGAAGGCCTGGCTTTCTGGAAAATCTCTAGTGGATTTCATCAGGATAGGGGAACAGTCAATCTTATACCTGTAAACATCCCTAGGTATCTGGGACCTACTTCCAACTACAGCACTAATTTACTGCATCATCCTTTCCTCTCCTTGTGCTTGATGAATTTATCACTCTAATTAAGGAGGCAGCAAACTTGGTTAAGCACATTGATATTTCTGCATTGGGAAATGTCACCTCACTATGTAGAGGTCATTTTGACAGAGCTGCTTGCTGATCTGATCTGTGCACCAGTGGTGTTCCAAATTTACTGTCATGCTGCAATGTACCATGACCACATACATCTTTCAAGACCCATAAACCTCATGAGTGCTACAGATGCTCCTCAAAACTAAGGCAGAGCTGTTGTCAGGCAGTTGATCTTTGAAATTAGAAGCAAGAATTATATAGGAGCCAGAGGCAGTCTCAGGGCAGTATAAGAAGGTGTAGAGATACACTGCTCTATGCTTGAACTGGGGGGAAGCTCATCTGTGAAGCGGGGTATTATGCCTGTTTCACACTTGCAAGAAGACAGGAAACAGAATGTCCCCTCCCCAGAGAATGGGCCATCTCCAGCACTCACTCAGTTGCATCCAGAACAGCCATTTAGAGAGCTGGGCAGCAATGCCCCAGTGGTACACAGCCTCAGGTGGCTTTCCCACAGTATTATCTTTCCAGCAGAGCCTCTGGTACACACAGGGCTGCAGAGCAAGCTACCACTCTCAAGAGGGACTAGAGAGTGGAGAAAGGCCAGAAGTACATCAGAAAGCCACAAGGAGTAGAGAGATATACTCCAGGGTAGGATTAAGCTGAGGCAAAACACCAAACTGAACACGAGAACTGTCCTACAGCAAGAGCTGCTTCTTACAGAGTCTCTCAAATAGAAGTATGGTATTACCTGCTGTGGACTGGTTAAGGCAGTGGGGCACATGTAACACAGAGAACACTCTCTCATCAGACCCTGAGGGATGGGGATGACTGTTCTCTGACAAGTGTGGGGGGACAGCTGTGGCTAGCAGGCTACCCAATATCCTGGTAGGTTGCATGAACCCCTCCCTTTGTAGGAGGGGAACAAACCATTCCACTGGGGCTTTGCAGACTTCTGGCAGCAGTGTGGATGCTGGGACAAAGTACATCATGGGAGCCCAAGTCAGTAAGGCCTGCTGGATCCTAGTGGGAGATGGTGGAGGCAGCCTGGGTGAGACAGGAGGGAGCTGGCTTCATTGAGGACCAGAGCTTTTGGCATCCATGAGTCAAGAAAACAAATCCCGTGGGGAACCACTGAGCTATAGAGAGGTGGTCTGCTTCACATGAGGCACAGACAAGTGATATGCTGCACCCCAAGAGACACCTTAGTTTAGATAGTGAGCAGGAGATGCTATGAAGATCCTGGAAAGGATACTTTGGAGAGCTCCTTATCCACCATGGGACACAGCTCACTGCTCCTCCCCTTCACACACCTACAGGAGACCCTGAATTTGGTACCCAAAGAACAGCAGGTCAGGAAGCAGAGTACTCAGGGAAAGTTCTCCAAGTGGGGATTCAGAAAGCAACCCAGGGTACTCCTGCTCCTGCTCTTCCAACAGCAGGGAGGATCCCTTTCTGGAAACACAGGGGATGAGCACAACTCACAGATGCTGGTGCCTGAAGCAATCAAGAAAAGTGACCAAGTCACCCAATTGTTTCTTGGACTCCAAGAGAAGAAATATCTCACTTCAGTCTCAAGCTTCCACAGTGCACGATTCCTTGTACAACCACATGCCCACTGTGCCCCAGGAGAGTTACTTGTGGGAAAACTCTGCTCCTGAGATCTTCCTCCCATTTTGAGACCCTCACTGCTGACCAAACAGGGAAGAATGTTTTCACTACTGACCAGTGAAATTTCCTCCGATCATGTAGGGAATGACTCCCCCTGGCCAGATCCTCTCAGCCCTGGACGTGGTTGCCCTGCGCACTCTGAGAGAGTAGCGTGCATCCATTCCAGACTCGTCTTTATGTTCCTTCCTCTTCGGTCTCCTTGCAAGCGTTGTGTTCTGCCTGCTGTCTGCAAGACACAGTGGCAACACTGTTTAAATCCTCTTTAGTTCCATGTGCAGCCCTCAGGTAATACCCTGGAGCTTCAGAAAAACAAAAACAGAAAAAGCAAGATGTTAACCCAAATCAGAAGCCATAGTCATATTTGCCAGTGCTTTGCATGGGACTTAGAGACAGTTAATCTGCAGCAACCTGGCCCTTCTTGTCTGGAGCCTTCATACACACTACGACAAACCTACTCCCATAAAGGGACACCCTCCCCTCTCCAACAGCAACTTCATACATGGCGACACAGCACTTAAACAAGGGGAACAGGAGGAAGGGCAGCTGAACAAGCCCAGACGCCACTGTATATTCTCAACCTGCCCTATTTATCCAGATCTGCAGAAAAAGGTTTCTTCTATCAGGGCTAGCTTCACAGCAGCAGCAGCAGCTACTCTTTTGAGTTGGTTTTGGAGGAAGAAAATAGGGCCCTTAGACTGAAACCTATACTCAAGGTCGAAAATTATTACATAACAATGTTTGTTTTCACATGTTCGACCTTGGGTGGTTCAGAAACATATACTGATCAGTCTCTGCTGGAGGAGGGATACTCAGGGTGAAAAACCTGAGACATGCTATACTAAGCACAAACCTCCATCCATACTGATCTCTTAATTTTAATGGAAGGAGCAAAAATACAAAAGGGAAAGTAGAACATGTCTTATTTCTTGCTAAAAATGCAGAAGAGTCCTGCTTATGTGGTACTCAGCGCTGGTTGTAAAACCTGCCTGAGGATTCACACAGGCTTTTAGGCACCTTAGCCTGCTCCCGTCCTGCTGCAGCTCTGCTCAGATACTGGTTATGCTTACACATTACACTTGAATGTGGTGTGGGTCTGACCAAGCAGAAAATACCCTCCATTCAGAGCTTCCTGGTCTGCTCGCCCCCATTTGCTGTGCCATGGGTGACCCAAAATCTCCAAGTGACTGTAGACCGGCTGGGCTTTAATAGCATATGTAACAACTGTTTAGACACCACATCTTAAATAAGCTGCCTGTATTGCACAGCCAACTCCTCAGCTGGACTTGGGCAGAGGAATAATAGGGTTGCTGAACCCACAGAGAACGCTCACCTAAAGGGTCACACCAAGGGGAACTCTGGTCATCTCCAGAGGCAGCACTGGTAGTGGTGGCTTCTCGGTGCTGGTGATCTCTCTGAAGCTCCAAGAGGAGAAACCTAAGTTCCAGCTGTGGTCTTGTGATTTATATGGAAATCAGCAAGACGAGCTACAGCTTTGCCTCCCAAGTCAGGGACATGGGCTGCCAGGTTATGAGAAAGCACAAGCCATCCTGAGACCTTCCTCCAGTGACTAGATAGCTCCCATTCATCCCTGCAGCGGAAGCACTGGTAAGCAAACTACTACTGTCAAGGCTGAGGGGATCAAAATAATGGGAAGGAAATTAAGGCAGTGCAGGGGGTTTGGAAGGAATGAACTTCAAACCCGCCTTCCTTGCTTCACCAGGTCCAGCCCTTCCTGCTGGAGGCCTTGCTCTGAGCTGTAGGACAAAGCTGGGAATTTGCCTTTTGTTCCTCTTCCTCCTGAGCACATCCCTGGCATACCGGATGCAATTAGCATTTCAGAAGCTGCCCTATCCCCAAACCAGCTGCTGGATCTGGACGGCAGGTGCTCTGGGACTGGTGGTTCCCTCAATGAAATAAGAACCACTCTCCCCTTCTTTTCATACACATATCCCACAGATGTACTGCAGCTGCATTACAAAGGCCACAGCTGGAGTTAGGGAGAGGTCTTGAGACAGAAGTAGTCTTGTGGATACCTGTCTCTCAGTCACAAACTGCTCCTTGGTCTGCCCAGAATCTGCATGGTTTTGCGCATAGACAGCTCTTGCCAGCAAAGCCAAGTGAGGAGTCATTAGCCCCACAGTCTCCTTCACCTGGAGTTCTGCACAGAGGACCCTGGGTCCACGCTTCCGCCCCACCAACGCTTCCATTCCTTGGTAGCCACACACTTTCTTGTGTGAATTCTCTACACCAGTCTTGCAGCAGGTCTTGACTGCTCCTGATTCCTGCTGAAATTTTCTGCCTTTAACAACTTAGAGGCCTGACACCCCCTCCTAGCCGGGACCTGGGGAAAGCAGGAAGCAGATGCCATACCACCACAGGACAGAAGAAATCTTGACAGCATGCTTGAGGAAGCACTGCTTACAGTCACTGCCAAGTGGCATGCATGAAGAGGGTTTCTTTAGTGAAAAATAAAGCCATGCAGCCTTTCTAATGCTTAGTCTACGTGGACATAACCTCTCTTACTGACTTGTACTATCACTAAGACTGGGACAACTGAGATCCTTTCATGAAATCCCCCATCCCTGCATGATGAACAGCACTTGGGGGTTTCTGCACATCAGCTGTGGGTGGGAGACTCTTTACACTGCCCACAGCCCAGGCAGTTCTCTGCATCTGCAACATGCCATAAAACAGTCCTTTCTGCTCTCTGAAACTAACTCAGGAGTCTCCTGGACTCATCTGAACAGCAGGGACAGCCCAGCTTTATGCCAACAGCAGTACAAGACCATCTCTAAGTGGAAAAAGGCCACCAGAAGCACCAACACAACAGCTTTGCAAGCAGAAGCAACTTCCTCAAGTGCTCTTGCCCGCTGCTTCACTACCTCAGGCCTGCCACCAGCTCAGAAGACATAAGCAGCTCTGATGAGGAAATACAGCACTGGGCTATGAACACAGCAGCCATGAGTGCAAATATCTCTCTCCTGCACTAACCCACTATACGGTTCTCTGCCTCAGTGCCTATGAAAACAACAGTCCCTCCTGAACACAGTGGGTTGAAAATATCTTGCATAGAACTGGGCAACCCTGAGGGAATGCCTCTGAAGTTCACAGGTCTGGACTGATCCTGTAAGCAACACCTTACCTACACAAATAAGAAAAACTTGGCCTGGGTGATAGCCCTGTTTCCCCAGGGGAAGAGGAGCTTAAACTGGTTCAGCTGAAGCATCCCAACAGCAGGGAGCAGCCAGCTAGCATTATGCTCTCTGCCTTGGAGTAAAATGTTTTTGCTGTCCTGGTGACAGTTGTAGCTACCTGTATGTGTTGGGTCCAACTGGAATCAAGTTAACTTTCCTCATAGCAGCCCATAACACACTATGTATTGGACTTGCAGTAAAAAAGTGTTGGTAACACACCAGTGTTCAAGCTATTGCTGAAAACTGCTTGCAAAGCATCAAGGCTTTTTTTCCCCTTACTCTGCTGAGCCCTTTCACTCCCCAGGCAAGTAGACATGGGATTGGCAATAAACTGAGAGAGAATGCAGCTAGGATAAACTGACCCAAATTGGCTAGATGGGTATCCCATACCGTATGTCATCATGATGAGCAATAAAATCTGCTGAGTTTTGGCTCCCAAGATAGCTATTGCTCAGAAACTGCCTGGTTGTCAGTCTGCTTGTGGGTAGGGGTGAGCAGTTGCCTTTATATCACTTGGTTTGGGATTTTTTTCCCCTCTTTCCCTCACTTATTAAACTGTATCTCAACCAAAGAGTTTTCTCACTTTTGCTTTTCCTGCTCTCTCACCTATCCTGCCAGAGGAGGGGGGTGGTGACCAAGCAGCTGTGTGGGTGCTTGGCTGGGGTCAACACACCACACTCTACAAGGCAAACCCAGCCCTGCAGAGTCCACCAACAGCAACAAATGCAGATGCCTTGGCAGTGCTGGTCTCCCAGGCACAGAGGTCACACAGATGTACACAGAACAAACATGGTTTTACAGGGAATAAAAAAGTAAATAAAAAAATACCCAAAGGTCTGGGTGGGGTACCACATTACCCTTTTTAACTGCTTTGTTACTACGATCGGTTGCAGTGGCATTCTCACTTGACATAAGAGACTGTTCTCCCAGGCCTCCTGCAAAGGAAAGAAGAGCAGAGACATCTGGTGAGTTGGGTGGCAGAGCCCTGACATGGGAAGGACAGCAGCTATCAGTGATGCCTTCTGGGGGCTGGCTGGCCTCAGAAACTGGCTGCTTTTCCTATACAAGGTGCAGGGACTAAGAGCACGACAAGGCTGGGCTCTTTTCCTTGATTTGTTCCCAGCCTACAGTGACACTTTGCAACTCGTTACCATCCTGTGCCTTCGTTTGGCCATACACTGAATAGGCAGAAAGTCTCTTCTAAGGAAGCCTAATTCCATGGAGCTTTACTGAGAAGAGGAGCTATACAAGAAAGGTGCTAGCAATAAAAAGTACCACTATTATATCTCAAATGAACAAGCCATAACAGTTCTGTGGCAACTTTGTACCAGCACTGTGCCTAACCCTCTCCTTTTACCCAGGCAGAACTGCTGCATCCTCTTCCCACCAGAGTGCTATGTCAGAGCGCTGCCCACAGCAGGGTGCACGGGCTGCAGAGGTGACCCCACTATGTTAAGCTGTCCAGCACACCCAGAGATAGAGCAGAGTAGGCTCAGTGCAGCCAGAATCCTCCACCATAAGGCCCACCATAAGATGAAGACAGTGAGAGATCCTAGCTCCTTGTGAAAGTCACATTGCTAGGGAATGGAGATGGAGACCCCTGTCTCTAGGCCATAATAGTCTTTTGACCATTAAGGTAGCCCAAGTACTTGATTTTAGTTTTTCTGATGTATAACATAGAAATTGGATCTTCCCTCAATACCAGATCCATTCTGCCACAGAAAAAGATTTAAAATGTCACCCTCAATAACTTGTTCCCACTTCTGTTTCAAAGGATTTTAGAATAGTTCTGCCCACTGCAATGAAAAATACCAACTATGCAAACTGACCTGTGCTGCAGGAAGCAAACTGAAATCTGCCTCCACTCAAATTGCTTGTTACCACTACAGTCTGATTTCTATAAGTACTGTTAATCAAAGCAGTTTTCAGAATACTGAAAAGCTCCTGAATTACGCGTCTTCTGCCTTGATTTTGTAACTATATTTTTCTGTTCACAAAATATTTTCTATTTCTTCCCATCAGCTTCCTCTGAAGTGCCTGTTTCAAAAACAAGCTCCCCCAGTAACAGCCAACAAAGCAAAAGAAAAACTAAAAACAACACAAAACCAAAGTAAAAAAAAACCCAAACCAAAACAAAACCCAAACTCAGAGAGGCTAAATATTTCAAAAGGGTGAAAAAGCAGAGGCATTATCACAGTATTGGTTTCCTGTGGTATTCTTCAGTTTCTTAAAAATGTCTACATGAATAAAAAGTTCAGAGTGCTTAATGCTTTTGTACCATATCATAAAATCTGCCCAGGGATCTTCTGATCGTCCCACCAAGGGAGGAACCAACAGTCATGCAGCCTTGAGATTTGAATTCTATGTAGTACCAGCAGCTGCTGAGTATAGGGAGGGTAGGAGCAATGAAAGATCATCCAGCAGCAAGAGACAGGGACAGGACAGGGACAGTAGAAGAAAATGCAGTGAAAGGGATAGAAAAATGGTTGGAAAATGTGGAAAGGGGAAGAGATAAGAACAAGGCTCTTCTTTCTATAGCTGTTTGTCTTCTAGGTTTCCTGGGTATTCTGTTTTCCAAGGTCCAACTTTGGAACACCAGAGAAGCCAGAAAGTAACTATAGAGAGAACCTGGGCAATAAGCCACTGTACAGTCACAGATCCAATATGGAAAACCAACCGGCATCTCTTTGGCAGGAAAGCTCTCCATGGTGACCGCAGTAGAAGGGAGAGCTCACAAATCATAGAATCATAGAATAGTTAGGACCTTAAATGTAAAGGACCTTAAGATCATCCAGTTCCAGCTCCCCTGCCATGGACAGGGGCACCTCCCACTAAACCATGTCACCAATCCTCTGTCCAACCTGGCCTTGAACACCAACAGGGATGGAGCATTCACAGCTTCCCTGGGCAACCCATTCCAGAGCCTCACCACCCTCACAGTAAAGAACTTCCGTCTTATTTCTAATCTAAGCTTCCCCTTTTTAAGTTTGAACCTGTAAATGATGCCTACATAGTGAGAGATCACAACACGAGACAGCAAAATGTGTAATAGATAAAACGTGCCCAAACTGCATTTGCAGCCTTAAAAAGGTGGTGCTGACCACTGTTGTTCCCCCCCCCTCCTTCCCCTGTGGATCCCCTGTGAGTAGAAGGAGGGCTGAATGAGCTGATCTCTGCAGAGGTATTAGCAAGAGCAAGTTTCTACAATCTTGGTGGCAAGGTAAAGCACAAAAAGCATGGTTAACCACCATATGTAGAAGGGGAGATACTGTATCATGCAACATTGCTGGATGTTGTGTGGACACTTCCAAGAGGGATGTCCTACTTTCAAGACAACTGGACATTTTCCAGCCCCTACACCAGTCTTGCTCTGTTAGCTGTAAAACTATCCTTGTGCTCTGGAGCTGGCTTCTTGTAAATCCTTCTCCAGCCCCTTCAAAGGGGCAAGAACAGGGGAAAAAATCCATCTCTGACACTTTAGAGGATGGTATCAAGTTCTACATCTCCAGCATTATACTACTTAGAATATCAGGGATGATGAAAGGCAGCAACAAAATAAACCAGAGGAAAATAAAATACCCAAACCCTCAGCTGACTATAGATTAAAGTTTCCTAGTCCAAGAGACACACTAAATCAGGGGATTGTCTCCCAGAGGAAGTGCCATAGTTTAACAGAGCTTGGCTGGACAAAAGCCACTAGATGTGTGAACAGGAACAAGCCTGATTCAACAAGATGGATTGCTCTGAACTCTATCACTCTTTTCCAGCCTCAATGTCCCATCCTAAGATTTCCCTTTGTTTTCTTTCATGCCCAGTCCTCGTCACTTCCTTAAGGCCAAGCTCAACAAAAGTTCCTCTTCTCAGTTGAATTTTACATCCCCAGGACTTCTCACACCCTTCCTCCCCTTCCCCCCCCCAAAGTATGCTATTCTTCACACAATATCCCATTCCATTTAAAGAAAACCTTAACCAGCCATTCACCACCAGAATTATTAAGGCATGTGGTCTTTGCTGAAGCAAAGAATAATTTTGTATTTTTAAATAAATGCAGCTTGCTTCTAGCCACAAACAGATTGCTTCTTAATTGAACTTGGGAGGTGAATTATATGGTGAATTAGGAAAAAAGAACAACTTTGTATTTAGTGAATTGTTCCCCTAAGAGGGAGCTGTATGGGATTGAATTGCAAATGATGGCACCAAACCCTACAGCCAGGCCCCTCTCCTGCACCCAAGCTGCTGACCTCTGCCGTGCTGCAGTGTCATTTGCACAGACTGCTTTTCCAAGCTGTGAGCACATTCTTTCCCAGAGATCAGTGCAAGCCTTGGTTTCTTATGCAAAGGAGATGTTTGAATAAACTAGTGTGACTAATGAAATCTACAACATCTTTGCATATTTTGTCTCATTGTAGCTGGTGAAAAGGGAGAGCACTACACAAAGGCCAGATATGGGTGCGCAGATATATCACATATTTTCAAACATCACTAATCTCACTAGCACAGACAAGGAGCACTCATATCCTTCCCTCCCACAGGCATGTTTTTGAATCATACATGAGAATTCTGGGAGATCCTGTTCTGATTCACTTGAGCGTTTAGACATTTCTTATCCATATGATAACTAGGTAAAGCACAAAGATTAAAGTGACTTGACAAATACTTAGTCCTCTTCTCTGATTCTTCCCAAGAGAAAGCTAATGCAGGATCTTAGCAAACCTAAGATAAGTAACTGACATGCCATAATCAATAAATAAGGAATCCAGGAAATACACTTTGCATCTGGAAGCAGTTACACAAAGGTTTCAGGCGATGTACGGCTCTTGTTGCCCTGTTCCTGAAGTTGTACCTCTCTGTTGGACTATTCTGCCACATCCAAGAGCAGCAATACTGCTTTAGAACATGAAATGCCCCTATATGTGTTTCAGCCTGTTATGATTAGAAACACTGAAGAGAATGGAGATTTTCAGTTGGACACAATGCTCCAATGAAAACCAACGGATAACAAAAAGTCAGGCTTGGTCTACTGCTTACAGTAACCCCTAATGAGATAAGCAAAACAGGGTTGACTTGTCTGTTTTTTAACATATATCCAGCAGTTAATAAGACCTCCAAGATCACGTTCATCCTCAGTACTTCCCACCTGCTGGTGTGCCAGACCAACCATCATCTTTCTCCAGCCTGGCTGTTCAAGCTTTGTCTGCTTCTCCCACAACCAGGCATGATACAGACTTTGTTAGATCATGCCTCCATGCAGAGGGCTGCACTAGAACTCTTAAGCTCTTTTAACTCCCACATTTTTGGATTCAGTCCTTCCTAACGATTTTTCCTGCTTTACAGCTACAACCCCAGCAGGACACTTCTGGACTCCCTAACTAGATAACTTAGTTTCTGTGCATGACCTGGCAGGGAATACACAAGAGGTTCTCTGCCCAAGCTGGGAATATTTCATTTTCTACCTACGGCACATTTGTACAACAACTCGTTTTTCTGTTTCCCACAGACCAGCACTGCCAAGGGAGCTTGGCTCACTGAAATAAATGTCCAGTAGCTTAAATGCACCATAAATCTGATATAAATCCACCACACTTGCAACCCTGGCTGAAGAACAGGTGCCTAAATTGTTTGCAGGAACTAGAGGGGCAGCCTGAGGTGGTAAGTAAGAGTTCAATGAAGCAGAAAGCAGCAGGCTGCAGCATTGTTGGGAAGAAAGCAGTTTCTCCTGCTCTTCCAGAAGAGGAAAATGAAAATCTAATTTTGTCAAAAGAAGTCAAAGTTGTTCAACTGGAACCAAAACAAAAGACAGTTTATGAAGAGAGAGAGAGAGAGCACACAAAGCATGCCATCAAAACTGTGCTGTTTGCAGCTCCCTTGTACCACTAGCACAGAACAAAAGATGCATAACCTAGTGAAAGAGCAGGAGCAGTCTCCATTCGGTACCAATACTTCCCACAAGACAGAGTGGACTGGAAGAAGTAGTAATGTATTAAACCTGAAAATTTGTCTTCTGCAAGATGCAACTTAGGGTTGAAGGCATTTATTTCTGTGCTATATTCTCCCTTTTTTTCCAAAATCATAGAGTCCCATTAAAATCAAAACATCCCACTTTCAGAGCAGTTCCAAGCCAGGATAATTTTTCCTCTTCATACGAATGAAGACTCTCTCCATGTTCACTGGATCTCCTCTTCCTTCCCTGGTTGTCCACACAGGCAACGAGCTCCATAGCTGGACACAGAAGGCAGCTACCACCACTAAGTTCATCACCTCTATTGAGGACAAAGAAGCGCTGAGGACTTTGCCAGGGTCTCTTATTTTTCTGTTTAGCAGAGATACTGTGACTGTACACATTGTCTGGTATCAGGTGGATCAAACGACAGCAAGACTTTTTCTAATGCATTTTACTGTGGAGGAAAGGCCATTTCAGAGCTGTGACAAAACCCAGGGAAAAAAAGCATCATAAAAAACATTTTAAAAATTAACAATTTCATCTCCCCTGCTTATGCCTCAAAACACCTCACTTTCGTAGTCTCATTCAACACATAAGCTAGTCACATGCCACAGCTTATACACTGGATTTCAAACAGAGGCTACAATGAAACATCAACAAACCCAAGAAATGCAGGTAACATTAAACTGTCCACTGTCAGTCTGACAACTGAACTGTCACTGTTCAGAGCTTCAGTTCTGCTGAACTCTGTCATAGCTTGACCAGCAGAGAAGCTTCCAGAAGAACAGGGTAAGTCAAACGTGATGTTACCTACTGCTTTTTAACTTCCTCATTAACCAGTGGTCAAGACGTTTTTAGCATTGAAAAAACACTTTATTGCACTGGATTTTCTAACCACAGAGAAAGCGATGATTTTATTAAAAGCAAGCTCTGCTGGGAAAACGCATTCAGAATATGGAACAGATGTTTCCCAGAGCTGGTGGAGAGTCTATAGCAAAAACCTCTCATAAACCCCTGGGCCCTGGAGATCTGAGCAAATGATTTGAGATAGATCCTTCAGCATTTCCTGTCAGTGGAATAGCCGAAGTTCCCTCAATTTACTTAAAGAAAAATAAATTAAAGAGGAGAAGAATTCTGAACCCCAAATTCCCTGCAGGAATCTGGTTTTCATATTCAGAGTAAGCTGACTAGCTGCAATAACTCAGGAGAGTCCCAGGGTCCAGAGGCTTGACAAGCAGATGTGTCATCTCCACATCAGCTCTGCAAATGCTTGTGCATAGTGAGGACACTGGCCTCTTAGGGAAGTTCATGAGAAGAGGAAGGTGAACACAGCTAAACAAACACAGGGCTGCCACAAACATCAGCTGCAAAGCATTTAATGCACCAAGCCCTTTTGCTGGCCAGCCATGTTTGGCATGGCACAGCAGGCAGAGCAGAAGCGTAGTGTAGGCAACACCATACCCCAACACCCTGTGTTTTCCCAGGGCGCTCCCTGCCATTCTGTAAGTGGCAGCATCACTTTTCTTCTGCTTTGCATCCTTTTGAAAGAAGGCATTGCAACAAATGGGACAACCTGACCCAAGCTCTCCACCAACCTTATGACTGAGAGTCAATGTGTAAGGGGAGCAATGCTATCTGGAGACAAGGGAGGACTGAGAACACTGGAAGAGGCCTTTTCCCACAGCCTGTAACAACCACCTCTGTCCCCTGGGGTGGAAAGACAAACAGATGAGAAAGAAAAGCAAGTAAAAAAAAGTTACCTACAACCTGGTTCATGTCACTGATTCAAGGCACTGGCTTACAGTGCTTTTACTGTGGTAAGTGAAAATGAAAGGCTGAAGTGAGTACACAGGTACTTTGGCCTGTGCATGTCTCTGCTCTATGGCCAGGTCCCCCCACACAATGTGCAGTAGCACATAAAAGCAGTAATGTATAGCAACAAGTAATCCCATGCAGGCTTTTGCACTTGGTTTCTTGTCAACCTGAGATCAAAATCTGTTTCTGACAGGTGTCTGCCTCTCCAGCATACTCTTCTCGATTCACAATAATCCACCTCCTTTCCTGTCTTTCCTTTCAAAGGAGAGACAAACAAATGAACTTGCAGGTGAGAAGGAATCTGTAAGAGTTGGCTTGGGTTCACTCATTACTGTTCTAACAGGCAGTATAAACCCTCCTGGTCCCCCTCTGCTAACAGCCCTTTCCCTCTGATCTACACAGTCTAATTGCTTCAGCCTCAGCCTACCCTGGGCCCCTTTGGGCACAGCCATGCCAGGCTCCCTGCATTGCTTTGCAGCATCCCCATGCCCCATTCCAGCTGTGGGCTCCCAGTCAGATCCCAGGGCTCTCCACAGTTTGGCCAGACCACTCTTCCTACTCAGCCTTCCTAATCCTTTTGTTTTCCCGTACCCTGTTTATACTGGATAAAAAATAACTCAAAATGAAAAACACTATACTGGAAGTTAAATTATGTTTGAATGCAATTAAAACTCCTTCCATAGAGAGAGTATGTGGTGCCAGCACAGACCTTTCTTCCAGCTTGCTTTCTGCCTGGATATTCATACCTTTTCAATCCTGGAGCTTCTTGAAGAGTTTTTGGTGCCGCCTTAGCCCCCAGGAGCCTGTACCATCTTTAACAGGCAGTTAAGCAACCAAAGAAGGGTTATAGCCAAGACACCCCATCTGCTTGGTTACCTACCAGCTCCACCACAGCTCACTTAAAGGACACTCCAAATGGGCTGCCAACAGCAGAGAAACAGGCATGAGCCAGCACTGAGGCAGGACAAGTGGGGCCTGGAAAGCTTTGGGAGCACAAGCGAAACGTAACCACTTCTGGGAGGCCTTAGGCCACATCCAGCACTAAGATCCTGGCTCCTTTTTGAAACAAATGCCCAAATCATATGCAGTCATTAAAAGAGCCATGGGAGAGCAGTGGGGAATAGTGGCAGAGGAGCTTTCCTTGCTGCAGCGAGCTGTCCACTGAGAGCTGCTGGCAGAGAAGCTGCTCCATCCATCCCAGGGACAGCTGCAGTTTGATGGGGAAGTCAGGTCTCAAACCCACTCTCTGCCACTGACTCCAGGATTCAGCAACACCATCAACTGTAAAAAGAGTGGCTAATCTCCTCCCCAGCACAGCCTTATGCATTGCACACTATCTTCTCTGCTCTAGGAAGTGGAACAGCAAGATAATCTGGATATTTCCTTCTGCCTCTGATCTTTGCCCCGCAGAAACTTGTTACCCATTCCCCAGGGCTGTCCAAGTCACCATCTGGCCTCAAAACTACAGCGGTAAACACAGTCCAGCAATTCAGCCTAAAACTAATTTGCTTTCTTTCCCTACTTGACAGCTGAATAAATACTTTGTCCTTGCCATTTGAAAAGGGGAGCTGCAGTGAAGGGGTTTTTGTCCACTGCAGCTACAAGCACCAGCCTTCTTTCCAGATTAGGCCTAAACAAGTACCTCAAAGTGAACACATTTATTCCACAAATGTAACCCCTTTCTGTTCACAATCAAACACGAGCAGTTTACAACTTCTAATTTATTTGTTGTTTTCTATTATCCATCAAGCCATTTTGGCTGCTGAGTGTTTCTTGGACCTGCCAGCTATTTCACTGAACAGGGTAAGCAACTTCTATTCTGTGGGCACAGCAACATCTCTGCTTGAAAGGAGAGAGCCAGAGGGTCAAGGCATCCAAGCCATCCCTGCAGTGACCATCCTGCCATGACTGCTGTCAGAGCTTGTTAGACCCTACCATTTCTGCCTCCAAATTTGTTTGGTAAAACACAAGGTGGGCTACACAGCTCAGGCAAATTCAGTTCTTCATTTGAACAAATATTCCAAGAAATCAGGTATTTTCCCAGCTCTGAAACAAATGCATGATTTAGGCAATTCTGTAGTTATTGGCTAAGCACTGTCAAAGTTTACCATTAGGGTAATGCATTTAACATCCAATGTCATTTCCATATGGATAAACTGATCTTGTCTGTATCACAGCTAATTAATATAAAGCTATTTAATAACCTCCACTTAAACACAAAAGACTATTCAGACTCTTCTGGCATCAGTAAAAGGAACAGCTTCCCAGTGTGCTACACCAGCTGTAGACAAGAGAGAAATAAAATTTAATCAAGAGTGATCCAGAGCAAGACAGTCACAAACAAAAATCAGGCGTTACAAATGCTCTATATGGTGACTATCACAGCTCCTTAAAGGGTTAATATTGCCTTCTACCTCCAACTTCCAGGTGCTTGAGATGTGCCCTAAAGAGAACTTAGGGGATAGGGAAAGCAGTATGCTGGCAGCCAGTCAGGCGAAGTCAAGCGGGGAGTAGCAGAGATGCAGCACTGTGCCCAAAGCTGCAGCTATGCCCAAAGCTGATGGAGGCACCATGTTGAATAGGAAGGAGCTACAGAAACAGACTGTTTTGAAGCAGCTTCAAACATGGTATCATACATAATTTCTGCAGATGTTTCTTTGGGTACTTAAAGAAAGTTAATTGCTCATTAACAAAATCAAAGCAGATTAATTTCTGATGTGCGGCATTTGACAAGAGTGATACAGTGTTTCTGCCTTCCTGGCTGATTTCTGAAGGAAGCATATGAATTGGACTCACAGGATAAACACAACCAAAGTTTCCACTCAGAATGAGTAAGTGGCAGAGTTTGAAATAGCTGGGGATTTTCCTTACAATGGAGAAAGCTTTACTGCTTGTGTGGATTAATTTGAGCAATACTGCAGAGCTCATAAAATCACTAAAAGAAAAGCTATGTAAGGCTGAATGTGGACTGCACAACATTTCTGCATAGCGGAAATAAAACCACTTATTTTGACAGGTGGGAAGCCACCATCCAGAAAACTTGATTTCAGGGAACAGTGATTTTACAAAACCAGCTTTGTGGTGCGTGTGACCAGCTGCCATCGGGAACCTGGACAAGAGATAAAAATACATCCTACTCCACAGGGAATGCAGGACTGTGTCATCCAGGCTGTGCTCTGATAAGGGCCAGGGGATATCTTCACCTATTGGTTGGGACTCTCTTTACTCTGCCCTGCATGACCTTTATTGCAAGCAAAGGTGAAAGAAGAGATGGAATTTACTTGTGATGAGTGAAGCGTTTCTCTGCTTGTCACAAGCCAAGTTTGGAACACCACAGCCCAATATGTGAAGGAACACTGCAAGCCCCACTGGTCTCAACTGGTTTTTAAGCAATGTATCATACTGGAAAGAACCTCATCCAAAGAAAATGGGAGCCTGCATACCTTTTGGTGGAATAGGTGGAGTAAAATCTGTAGAACCTTTTGTTGCTACTCAGGCATATCACAAGCAGTACCTTACTGCCTACGGAGGCAGTGAACAGCCCTCCATTAACATCTGATGCTAACTCAACATTATCTAGCACTCAAGGTCCACTCTTTCCTGCATCATACTTCAAGGTCACATAGGGACTGTACAAAACTCAGCAAAAGTAGGAACAAAAACTACACTAGGAAGCAGATATAACAGTAAGACAGCACTTGTCTGCACATGAGACAGCTCTCCATGGGTATTTCCTAAGGGAGAAGTCTGAGGGCATGTAAGGAAAAGAAGAAACTCCCTTTGGTGAACAAAGGAAGGTAAAATTTACCAAACACACCAAGCCCTTTCTAGGCAGTGGACAAGGTGAAACTGCCTCCTGATGGAGGAGAATATAACCCTCTGCACAAGGGGGAAGGGGCTACTGGACAACCCAAGGATGAGCAGGACTCTTTAAAGTAAAATCGCTGAACGTGCAACACAGAGAAAATTGGATGAATCCCTTGCACATACAAGGGAGGAGCAAAGAAATAAGCTGCTGCTTTGCATTTCTCTTGTGCCCCCACACTGAACACCTGGGGGACTTCTTCCTTATTGGAAGCAAGCAATGTGGAAAGGGCAAAACAGCCCAGCAAAAAACACAAAGCTGGCCTGTGCTGTGCTTTTGGAAGTGTGAGATGCAAAGCCCTCAAGAGCCGAATCTGTGCCTGTGAAGTGAGCTGCAGCTCAGTGGATGGACCAGCATATGTGCAAAGCCTTCAAGAGCAGAATATGTGCCTGTGAAGTGAACTGCAGCTCAGTGGATGGACCAGCATATGTGCCTTGCAGTCGCCCCACAGGCACTGTCCATCGATAGATCAGTCCAGTGGCAAGCTTAGAACAAGCAGACATGCCTAACAAACAACTTCCCCGCTCCTGACAGCCATGCTGTCCTGACACAGGACCACTTCTCCAACACTGCAAGGAAGATCTGTCTTCTTTGCACATATAGATATACCATGCTATGGCACATTTGCTTGATTACCCTCTTTCTTTTCCTACTGTCAGGCACCAGACTTGGCAGATTCTATTCCTGTAACTAGCAAAATGGCATTGCTAAGGTCAGCAATAAAAGAGAAAAATCCCTCTCAACATTTTCCAAAACAGACTTCAAGTTGGCACTTGAGAATCAAGAAAGAAAATATCAACCCTAAAGATTAGCATTTGCTAGCAATGGGAATTAAATTGATCAGCAATAGTCAAGGGCCATGGGCTTTGTAGACAATTATCTTTATGCTGGAGGAAGTCAGGCAGCTCTGAGAAGGTTGCAATAGGGTTGCAAGACTGGGCTGGAATGGCAAAAACACAGTATTTGCTTTCCTGCAAAGAGAGGATCACTGTCTTACTGCACAGAAATGTGGAACTGGGAAAGGGGGTAACTCAGAAAAACAGTGTGAATAAGAGCACACTCAGCCATAAAGGACTTACCCAGTTCTTCCAAAGGGGAGCTCCTGCCTTGCCTTAGCAAACTACAGAACTGTAGGAAATTCATTTCATGGTTGTCTGCTCTGGGAAAAGTCCTGACTGAATGGATTCAAAAGATAAACATTGCAACTAGTCACAGGAAAATCATTTGGCACAGCTAAACAAACCTCAGCGTCAGGCCAAGAATCAGGCACTTGGCACCTACCTTTCCACAGAGGGGGCTGAGGCTCCTCTTCCTGTTAAGAGGCTGCATGGACTGAAAAGAGACATCCCTGGAGTGCACATCACGTGCTGTGGAAAACTGAAAGAAGGTATGCAAACAGATGGACAGAGCCCTCAGACAGGTCTCTTGGAACAGAGATATTTCTCTACCCACATAAGAGGAAGCAACCTTCACTAAAGATTTCCCAGTGGAAGCTCAGACCCCTGTAGAGAGTTCACAGATGTGGGTTATGTTACAGCACGTACATAGTTATTTGCATTGTTCCTGGCCAATTACAACCAACACAACTCATGTTAAGTTAGCACAACCTATAGATTTGCTCTAAGTCTAAATCAATGGAAGGTTGGGCCCCCCTGAGTCCACTAATGCCTAAGTCCACCCCTTCTACCCTTAGCCAAGTGCCACTACAGGAGAGCACCAAACATGAGTTAGAGGGAAAAAAGAGCTCTGCACTTGGCATGCATGTACCATGTCAGCTGAAATTTAACAGTTTATCCTTCAAATCTGTAAATCACATCTTCTCTGGTATTTCAGATAGTCATGGTCTAAAATCCCTGGATTTTTCATTCTTCTAGAGGTGCATTTTGCACTAACCTAAATTTCACTAGAAACACATCAGTAGCATCAAAAAGGAAGTAGTGTGCCTAGACTGAGCAACCTCTCACAAAGTGAAGCAGCAAAAGCCCTGCTTGAGACTGCTTCCAGCACCTTAGGGAGATTTCTTATTCCAACACCTTAGGGAGATGTCTTATTCCAACACCTTAGGGAGATGTCTTATTTTCCACCCTGAGGCTAAACAGCACAACTCTTAGCTGGAGAGCTGCACCCCAGCAACCTGCCCTGTAAGCAACTCCAGCTCACATGGGAATCAACCAGAGAGCAGAAAAACATGTTTTGGGTCTGACAGCCCACCTCAGGTGAATTAAAAGTTGCTATGTAACTTTTAAAGCACTGCAGTGATCCCCCCTGCACCATACAGTCTTTCATGTGTGCACTTAACACAGAACTGCACATTCTTCTGCTCCCTTTCAGATTCCTTCAGCGTTTGCCTCCATGCTCCAAAGCGGTTTATGCACACTGGACTGAAACCTGTGATTTCTGGGTTGCTACAAAAAAAAGTTATGAGCCAGTCCTGAAACAGGAAAAGCAACCAGGGCATTCCAAAGCAAGATAAAGCAAAGCAGCCGGCTGCAGATGTGGGTCTCATGCAGATCTGGTGAAGCACCTGGCTGCCTGCATTTTCACAGCATGCTCAAGAAAAGCGGAGTTACTGTGTGCCAACAAACCAACTCCCTGCTCTTATTAAGAGAAGGTTTAATGCAGAACTCCTGCCTAGCTTGTTTGCCAGAGAATAACATACACAAATTTGCTGTCAGAGCCTTCAGCCATTCACAGCAGCCGCTGTCTCCTCTCTGATTTCACTAGAAATCCTGGGATCAAATATACTCTCATCCCAGCTGCACTGTTATATGAAGTATTACTTTAGCTAGCAAAGATGCTCTGTAAATCCTTCCTGCCACTCATTTGTGGTAGTGTGAAAGCCTCATGAAGGCCCTCAAGCCATAAGCCGAGAAAACCTCTCAGGATCAGAGGCAAAGAGAACCTGTTTTGACTGTTCTTGAAAAGCATTCTTGGCAGCAGTGGGATGCAGAGTCAGCGCCTCAGCAGCAAGTCCAGCACAGCATGGCACTGGTGAGGGCAGCCAGACTCCCATGTGTCTTGTGGTCTGCTAGTGCAAACCCAGAAAAGACAAACTTGCCTTTCTCACTCACAGAAGTGCCTTTCAGGACTAGAAACTGCCTCCATGATACAAAAATCAGGAAAAGGGGTAATATATCAGAAAAATCCTCTTAATCCCTAAGCTGCCTGAAAAGATTTAAATTAAACCCATTTGAATTAAATAGGCACATTCCTTCCACAGGCATGGCAAGAAAAGAAAAGGTTGTCTTCTTCTACAGCTAATGCTTCAGTAGATAAAGCAATAGAGCAAATCACCTTGCACCAGTGAACACAATTGGGTCCAAAAGAGAGGTGACACTGTGCAGTTTCACAGCCTGTGGATCTTCTTGTTTCCTATTTTGAAGCCATCTGTGGGCTCTCAGCAGCAGATAAATCCTTAAAGCTTTGACTCAGGTTTCTTCTAAGCTAAAATTGCATTGTAAAAGCAAATATTTTCACTAAACTTAAAGAAAAAAACTGTGGGAAACTTTTCAAAACTGTAAGCTCTTTGAAAACAATCTTTCATCAGAGTGATTAGGTATTGGTAAAGCTTGGGCTTGCTGAGGATAGCACTCACTGGCAGATCTCCAGGTACCAGGTTCTTCTCATTATGTCTTGAACCATTGCCATATCTCTACAGGGCCAAATCCTAAGTGTATCCACTTCCACACCACTGCATGAGGACAACAGATTCTCATAGTAAACATGATATCCAAACTTGATCCCACAGAAGCAGAGACAGAGAGGTAGCTAACTTCAATATTTTAAATACTTTTATTTTAACAGTTATCCCTTACTGGTTGTAAATGCTATTTGGTCCATTCCTTTAGGCCCCAGATACCAGGAAAAAAACAGTAGCTCCAAAATCTGCTGAGAAGATGCTTGGAAACACTAAACTAGTAGGCATCCCACTCTTAAGCAGGCTCACAGATTTTGAGGGTCTGAATAGCAACTATGGCATTTCTGCAAGCAGGAAATTAATGCAGAAAACAAGCCTGGAGCACATTCATGCTGTGAAATTAAACTCAGCATACAAATCTGTGGCAGAATCCTGACTGTCCTCAGATCACATTCTCTGCCTCTCTCTCAAGGGCCTAGAGATGTGCATAGCCATCTTTCTAGATGCCTAGAAGCAGGTAAAGAAGGGGAAAGCTTAAAACATCTGATAGTCTCAGCCCTCACCATCAAGGTAGAGCTTTTACTAAAGCATATCATCTTCAGTTGGATTCATTGAAGAGCCATGTCCCCTGTCACCCATAAGCACATAGGAATCTCATTCTTCCTCCAGAGTCTGGCAGCTGCAGATGCTCCACACAAGCTAATAGGGTATATGTCTATAAACAGCCCAACAATGCAACATGGCATAATTTTCACCCCTTCCTCCACCCAAACAGCATTTTCTGGGGACAAGGAAACAACACAGGAGAAGAATGCCTGGCCTAATAGCATGCTTAGAACTGCAGCTCCCAGATACGAAGAGCCTGTATGTCTGTATATACATATTAAGTACTTCCTCCACTATACAAATAATCCAATTAACAGCTTTAGGAAACTCTGAAATGTTATAATTCAAGGGGTCCCATTCATAAAAGGTTTTAGGCTCTTTCTGTACAGAGGTTGCATTCTTCCCACTGGAAATAAAAAAAGCAGAGATCCAAACTTTCTCCCAGGGAAGAAGAGGTCCCAATCCCTACCATGCTGAAGTAGACCACTCTTTTACAATTCACGTGAGGGTGAAGCAAGCCCTGCAAGAGAAGAATCAACCCTCCCTGCTCCTGCAGAGAGCCCCCTCACAGGGCAGGTGAACACTGTGCATGCTCCACAGAAAGCACGGCAGTCACCGGGGCTTGTCAGCTTGTGGTTCCAGGGGCTGAAAACCAGGAGGACAAATGAAGCCAGAGATGAGGACAGGGCCAAGTGAGTGACGTGACACTACCATTCACCTGATGCAAAGCATCGTATGATGTTCCAGCTTTGCCTCAGTAAAAAGTGCCAGGAAGAGAGTAGTCTAACCACACACCATGAGCTATGGATCTAAGAGACCAGTGCCTGCATTATGTGATATAGATGTGGGTTACAAAACTCAGTCCTTTTGCCAGATGGTAGTCTGGCACCAGTGCCAACTGAAAGAAATGTGTTAGATATGGCAACCGAAAAAAGCTATCAGAGCAAAACAATACAGTCAAACACTGTCTGGCTTTGCTTCCCCAGTAGTCTCCTCATTTAACTTCAGGAACTGTCAACTAATATGGAAGAGACTAATGCTGCCTGACCCACATTCTGCCCTCATTTTCTGATTTACTTTTTGCTCTGAAGGCAACCTACTCTTCATTACCTATGACCTGAGAATGAGCCACAGCCCAAAACATGATATAAGTGGGTTAAGTGATATGACAATGTGGGATAACAGCACTTTCAGGGAGCAATCCATAATCTGAAGAACTGAATACCCCTCCTCTGCCCAGAATTTCAGCATCAGCATGAGTTTAATCAGTTACATCAACCATCAAAAGCATGCCTCTGTGTTGGATATGTCATCTTTCACTCTCATCCCAAGAGAAAGCTGGAGCACTGATCCTCAGAACAGGACCTACACAGTGTTTAGACAATTTGAAACCAAAGTTAGGCAGTCACAAGGATACAGATGCAGCCACCAGTCCTTACAAATCATACAATATTTGTATAATCTGCTGAGATGCTCGAGGGGCAGGTGAATATGATTTCAATGATTTCTGCTTCTATCAAACATTTCACTCTAATTACTAACCTAAGAGTGTAACAGCAGAGAGAGAAAAGAATTTTGTCCTGATCTGCTCTGTCTCCAGTCCCTCTGGTATCTCTCAGAGCTCAGACTTCCAACTATTTCTCTTTTGCAGCATAAAGTGGAGGCAACGATACTGCAGTGAGCCCTCCAAACCCTCCAAACACACTGAAAAGCATTTCAGGCTGTTAGAAGTGGAGTCCAGTCAGAGCTCCTGAGTCAAGAAACAGCTCTGGTCCTGCACAAGACTGGATAGACATAAGAGCTGTGTACAGGGGCAACATCTATTGGTTTTATAGGAAATAAAAACAAGTGTTAGCCCATTTCAATTATAACATCACTTCAAGGGTAGTCTGTACACAAGACTGCAGTGGGTTTTATCTAGATAGACTGCTGAAAAAAAAAGGGCATTATTCCATTAAGATCATACATAGCAAGAAAGGGAGGAGGACAGTGAGAGTCAAAACTAACTCCAAACTGAGTGGCCCAAATTCAAACACATTTCCTTCCAAGTTCGCAGAAACTCACAGGAAAAGACCAGTACTGAGAATTTTAAAATCTCCTCCCTCAAACAGGATAGGGTTTGGATACATCAAACTATGACTTGGAATTTATTTAACAAAGCTCATACTTGGATGCCACCCCCAGTCACATAACTAAGCTCTGCATGCACTGCCCTGGCTTTGGGAACAAGTGTCACAAGTGAGGGAGAAGTCCTTTCTCCCTAAGGACAAAACGAGGGGAAAGAAGGCACCATCCTGGGGCTGCCCTTACCTGAAGTGTGTCTTGCGTTGCCATCTGGGTGCTTTGTTAAGTCAACAGTTCTGTCTATTTGAAACAGCTTCAGATCATCTTCATCTAAAGCGATATCTCCCCAGAAGGCAGCTGGAGAGAAACAAACTGCAATTAGTTTAGTTTTTATTTTGGAAGGAAAGTACAATTTCTCTGTGGCTGTATCTTACCAAAAGGGCAATTACTTCCCTGGACCAGGAAAAGGTAATATACAGGAGCTATTTAAAAGTACAGACAGAGTGGCCATCAGTGGAGACCAGGTAACAGCATTTAAATTTAGCTACTGTGCAGATCCCCCAGAAGATTAGTTGGGATTCTCATGTTACTCATTACAGGTCTGGTTCTCAACCAGGCACTGAGGTGGTGCCAGTGTTCACTCTTCACTCAAGCCTACAAGAGGCACATCAGTGGCATTTCCCTAGCTAGTTCCTAGTGTGAAGGAGCTAGCTAAGTTGTGGCACAGATCCTGACTGAGATCAGCACAGGCTATAATAATTTGCACAAGACAGTGAAGCACTTAAGCTCAGCAGCTTGCATCTAAAGGCTACAGTTGTCAGCCTGCAGGACCTCTTAGAAGGGGTCAGCACTCTTACATGCCACACTGGTCTAAATCCAAGCTGAGAGCCAGCCTACCATTTCCACTTTGGTGGAGGAACACGAGTTATTTGTCCCCTTGTGGATCAGTTACCCAGATTTAAGTTTGCAGAGTGTTTAACTTTGTAAAAATCTTGGAGTTCAGGCAGAAGCCATGACAACAAGGTAAACAAACTGAAACCTTGACATTCACAACTCAGAGAGACTGGAAATCATCTGAGTGGACGAAATTATACCCCTGAAGTATCCTGACCAAGTTGACATTGCACAGTATATAGTTACCATTTGGGGAATTTGAACAAAATAAACACAGGCAATGAGGTAGTTGACCAAACAGAACAGATCTTTCAGAGATAACAAACGGATTACAGACAGAGCTGTTACAACTCACACAAGAAGCCTGCTTAGGCTGATGAAAAATAAGAAGAAACAGAGCAAATTAGTCAGTGGTACAGTTCAAGAGAACTCAGTAAATCAGACACGGAGCAACACTGATTCACTGTCTGCAACAGTGACCAGATTTGATGGAATCCTTTTCTTCTTCTTTTGTAAGTCAACAACAACTACATTGCTTGGGGAGGTTAGGGAGTGAAAACATCTCATTTCTACAGAACATACTTGGATCAGCATCACTGATCCAAGTATGTTTGGCCTGAGAAACTTACTGATCGTCTCACTTTTACTGCCAAGACCAAATGAAATATGGACCTTTGCCTGAATGTCAGAAGCCTGCAATCAGATCTGTACCAACTGAATGCTAAAGGTTAACTCAGAGTTTTTTTTCTGATACAATATGGCACTGCTTCTGATGCAGCACTTGTCTCCTCAATTCTGCATCTCAGCACCTCAGTCAGCAAAATAGCATTTGCCAATGTCTGGGACATGGAAAAAGCAAGAAGCCTTTGCCTGCTACTGGGCACATCCCAGCTGCCATACACTGCCCAGCCAACAGCTGCTACAAGCAGCAGACCCCTGGCATGAGCAGAGCGGGACTCAGCTGCTTCCCCCTTTCACTGGGGCAAAGCTGTCTCCCTCTGGTTAACTGGCCACTGCAGAGGAATGGGAGAAAGTCTCAAAGGAGGCTGGCTCTGGCTTTGTGACTGAGACTCCTTAACAGTGCTACCAAAACCCTGAGGAGAAAACTATGGCAACAGCTCCAGAAGATGACACAGTTCAGACAAACTTATCCACAGACATCAGTTATAACTAGAAAGAGCTTCTGTTTGTTACACAAACACAGAGCTCAGGCTCTCCCCTACTTCTCAGCAATTCAAACCAAGCCCTCACACAGAAGAGAGGAGAATCTAAAATACTGTCAGATCCCCATTAGCTAACAAGTCTATTAACATGGCCAAAACATCCCAAGCTGATTTGGAATGTTCAGGGATAAAAAGTGAAGACATAGGCTCCTGTGACTGCAATCTGAAGACAAGACATTTTATCCATCCAGAGAAATTACTTGCTCAGGACAATGTAGTAGCCAAGGGGCAGAGATGCAAACAGCATCCCATGCCATCTGATTCCCTCCACAGCCACATTTGGTAAGTCACTACTATACTGGCCAACTGAATGTACACTCCCTACCCTCCTGCCAAACCTACTGTCTCATTCACTCCAAAAATTAATTACCACCACCTTGGGCTATCAGTGACACTGATACTATTAGTACCACACAGATTGTTTCTCAGGCTAAGGTAGCCCATGCCAAATCACAGCTTTCAGGGAAAGCCTGCAGCATGGATTTACATCAACAAACTTCTTAGATTTTCCTTCCCAATGGAAGGCAGCAGCTTTCTCCCAGCCCTAGCAAAGGAATCTCTTTCTGTTACAAACCCATACATCATCCTGAAAGATGGCTCACTACAAAAGCTGAATTTCCCTAGCATTTATTTCCAGCTCTCTGCAGTCCCAGCATGCTCCAGGGGAACCATGATTTATCACAGTCCTCAACCAGCTGAACAACTTTCTTCACTGGAAGTCCCGGCTGAGAATGCTGCACTACAACTTCTCCTGTGCTGTCAAAGGCTCAAACAGGCAAACAAGCCTGAAAGATGCTTGCTTCCACCCCAAGGGAGTCATCCCACAGGAAAGCCCAAGTACTTTATTTTAAAGGGTCACAAGTTCAGAGGCTGCTGGCAAATGAAGCATCTCAAAGCATCCTTTCTGATTTCCTTTACCAAGTTCTTCTTTTTAATTTAATGTGGGAGGAATTCCAAAAAAGAAAACAAAAACAAACAAAAACCATTAAAATCTCCGAACAGCAGTCTAACAAACTTGGAAACCAGTATTTCTCTTGGCAGAGAGCTCTGCAATGTACAGCCAGGTGCAAAATCTTAACACAGTGCAACAGCATGCCAGCTTTTCTTTAAGAAGATACATTAATTGCTTTTGATAGAAAGAACAGAGCAGCTTTTACTGAAGTGGATAGAGCCAATGTGAATTTGCTTCTACCCTGGGCTAGTTACCTGCACCAACCACCCTAAATGTTTAACCTCATCACTTCCCAGCACATGCAACCAGACAGCATTTGTCTGTTGGGGCAAACAGGAAGGACAACAAACAAGTCCAGCACTCAAATGAAGAAAGCAGCCTGGCAAGCTGTCTCCATTTTCACCACATTTCTTCCCCAGGAAAACAGTCCACATGCTGGTGTCTATATTGCGTGCTGAGCACAAAGGTACCTGGAAGGTACAGCAGGTGCCACTGGCGAAGGAGAACACCTCTTTCTAGGCAGGTAACAGGTTGAACAGTTTCTCCAGGTGCTTCACACACAACCACAGAGTCTGAGCCCAGCAATGGGCTCAGTCCACATTTTCCACAGTAACCTGGAGGGTTCTCTGTCAGGCTCTCACTCCAAAGCAATGTGACAGCCCAAAGTGTCTTCTTTCTAAAATCTTCATCATTCTTCCCTACAAACCATCTCCAACCTGCTTTTCTCTCAACACCCCCAAGCAATTCCCCTCTCTCATTCCCTGCTTGTGTTTTCTTCTTTCTCTAGTTCTGAGTAGCACAATATGATTTCATGATTTCAGGGGAGAAAAATAACTTTGCTGACTCTTACAATAACTCAGTACAGAAGGGTTCGCAATAGTTTAAAATACCCTTTTCCTGTTAAAAGTGTGTTTCAACCAGGCCTTTTCACAAAATTCTTGTTGTTCTTTCTATTTTTATTTCCCAAAGACAACAAGTAGGAGGAAAAAAGTCACCAAGAAAAGCTTCTGGCATTCAGTCAGAAAGCTGAATAATATTGTTCCTAAAAATACATCTCAAAACAAAATGCAATATTGTGATTTATTAAAAACAGGCTGATCTCTAACACTGCAAGACAAATACCTGGGGATGGGTGTCGTCCACCCTCACAGCAGTCAGCTCTAAGTTTATACAAGTATGTGAGTTTATGCAAGTTATACTCCCCTTGGCAGAAGAAGATAACTCCGTGCTTGAGAAACGTCACCAGACGTCTGTGTCTGAAGTGATCTCTAGCCACCAAGCTGGAGCAAAACTTTCACCTGACACAACCCCTTGCCAGGAAGCCCCCATTCCTGCACCAGAACATCAGTATAGGCCATAGGTATACCCTATGCAGTCACCCTCTGGATGTTATGGAAGACCACTTCAATTTTCCCTCTAGCACCAATGAGGACAGCTGTGACACAGAGTCACAGAAAAAGAGGCCTTGGAAACAGGAATACTGTGCTTGCCAGGAGAGCTCCTTCCATCCCACCCCACCTCGGACACAGACGCTTTCACCAGCTGAAGCTTTTATTAAGAAATGGCAGGTTTTAGATGCTGAATGGGATCTGAACCTAGGTTGAGGACTGTGCCTTCTAACTTTAGCCAAAGGAGCAATCTTACTGTAGGGCCAGAGCAGCATGGTGTGTGTCATCAGCTCGAGGGTCTCATCTGAACTTGCAGCCAGCTGGCACAGCTCACACTGACAGACTTCATTTCAGTTCTTCCAGCATAGTTTTAACACAGTTTTGCTGGAAGGACTTTACTCTTGCTCAGCAGGTTTCCCACAGTGCAGCACAGCAATGAGCATGGAAACCACAAAGCAGTGTGAATCCAAATAGATGCCGCAGGCTTGTTTCATCAATATTCGCAACTCAAACTTATTTTTCACTAGTGTTCACAACCTCTGCATGTAGGTGCTAGCTGGGCTCCAAAGCAGGGACGCCTCAGGACTATGTATGCCAGCCCAAAATACCCAAGGAAGAAGCACTTGTGACAGTTAACCTTGGCACCTCCAATTTTATGGGAATCAACAGATGCCACTTTCAGGCAACCCAGGGGGGCTGCCTGTGTCTGCCTGACCCAGACTCAGCTGTGTCACCCAAGTGATGAGCTACACTGGTTGTTTATGGCTTTACAGTGCAGCTGAAGGGTGTACTCTGATCTTACCCATGAGATCAATCACACGTGTATTTGTGAGGGACAATGTCCATGCCCACTCATATCTCTGCTCTCCACCATTTGCATTACTGAAAGATCCTAGGGCAACAGCTCCTCTTGTTCTAGAGTTGGTACCACATCCAAATGACGTAAAGGAAAACCAATGTCCTGCCTTAGCAGCATGAGCAGTGGGCACATGCGGTGCTGGACATACGCAGACACAGGTAGGCAATGACGAGTGCCACCTCCTGGCAAACAACAATATGACTATTCATGAACTGGCAAAACCACCGAAGTTATTTTTGAGCATTTGCTGATGCTTCCCAACCTGACAGGCTTGAGCACTGGGAAATTTAATTTTCAGGGCTGGCCACGCTTTCATTAGAGCTAACACTCTGCAGTCTAACAATAAATAAATAAATCAACAGATCAAAGCACATTCCCAGCACCTCCACATTTCATTTTTCTTCACATGAAGACAGGTCTGCTGCTGCTGCTGAACCGCCTGCTGGCACAGGAGCCAACAGAACAATATTCTGAGCTGTGCTAAGAAAGATTTATACCTTGAAGAAAAAAACTCAACGCATTCCTTTGCGCTAAGTAACAACTGTGTCAGAGGGGAGAGAAAAACCTCAAAACAAGGCAGAAACCAGTGAAAGAAGGGAAGAAAATATCCCAAACCAACACTTTAGAAATAGGGGCCAGATCCTGAGCATATAACCCTCAAGCCAAAGGGGATGGGAAACTAGCAGCAATAATGAATAAAAGGAAAGCATTAAGACCACCACATTCATTCATTATTCTCATTTGGATGAGTTTCTTTCTCCTCGGTAGGAATGATCAGAAGTTTTCTATTGGCCAGTTCTGGGGATAAACTGGCTTGAAGGCTCTGCCAGTAAACCCCTCCACACAGCAAGGGCATCTGCAGCCAGAGCTGGTGTCTGGCATCAGCAGGGTTTCCTTGCAATGGGAGCTCAGCAATTCAATTTTCAGTGGGCAGGAGTTCCCCTGCTCAGGGAGCAGTTTCATTTCAGAAACAAGTCTCAGTTTGTGGAGGAATGTCTGTGAAGATGGTCTACTTCTAGACGCAACAAATATTTCAAAACCATCAAAGCCTGCTGGGAATCAGTCTGTATCCCTGTTCAGACCTCTGCAGAAATCAGAATTGCCTAAATTATTCCATGTAGTGCTCCCACCTCTAACACCTCTTGGGAAGCTACCTGCAGGAGACTTATGTTCAATGAATTTCCTTTCCTGGAAGGTGAGGATGCAGGAACAAGTGCAGATTTTGGGCTTGAGTTTGTCCAAAGCTGCAAACATGCATGTGAGCCTACACAATGACCATCTTTAAGGAACGATAGATGTTCTCCCTTTGCTGAATACCATGTTATTTTAAACAAGAACTGAACAATTCCATGACAGAGATTATAGTGCCTGCCATAAATAGGAGAAAGATCTTCTAATTTTAATATTCGTTACTGCTGTTGGTTTTTTCTTCACTCAAGGTCATCATCTTTTCTGCATTGATGTAACAGTCACTCCTGTCCAGTGACCTATGAATCCACTCCTGGTAAGACGAGCAATGGAGGGCACATATGAACACATAGAACCGGAAATCCATGCCACAAGCAGCAAAGCAGCTCCCTCTATGGGCTCTTAAATGGTTAAACACCTAGCTCTGCGTAAGAAAGCACTGCAGGGGGACAAGTGCTGCCCAATACTTCAGATCACCTTACATCTTACACCTTAACCTTAGAGTTTAGAATGCTACTCCCCTGTAATGTGGTGTGCAAACCCCAAGGGACTGGCTTACCACCTCCTGTTTCCATGCAAAGTAAATTGAGTGAGCTATGTGAGCTTCATAACATTTTTGCTCTCTCTGCTTTCTGCTCTAGTTGACACTGCAAGTCCCATGGCAATGCTGATATCAGATATGTCTTTGGCTGTGCATCTCTGACTTGCCCTCTGTTGAAGCTATGCACTGTCTGCAGAGTGCCTCTTGGCCACATTTTACATGTAGAAAGGAAATAGACTTTAGGAAGAGGCTATCATGGACACAGAGATGTAGTTTGATCTTTACTCCTCAACATAGACATGCACAGAACCAACCCACAGGCAGTTAAATTCACTTGAAGACCTCACTCCTGCACAGGAAAAACCAAGCTCCGTAACTCTTCTTACTGTCCTTCTGCCCAAGTAGCCCTGGTCCCCTTCTGATGCCTGAGGGTCACAGAAACCTTTCCCAGCTCCTGTACAACTCCACCATGGCTACAGATGCTCCATCCTGCTGAGGAGGGGGGGCTTAATTTCAGCACCTTCTTTTCTCATAAGTCAGGAAGGGCTTTTAGATCCAACTTGTTCCCAAGTGCATGCAGCATGCCCTCATCTCATGCCACCACTTCAAAGTTAGATTCTTCCTCTGCAATTTCACCGGCTCGGCATTACTTCCCTCTACCCTGGTGTATAGCTCTCAACTGGATATCATCCCATCCCACCCTCTCCTGGACAATGCTTCATTTGCTATTGCTTAATGTCTGAGGAAGCAGTCTGCACGTAAGGTAGGCCAGGCAAAACCCCACATTTTACTGGACTGAGGTAGTGGATGAGGAAGCAACAATCTCTCTGTAGAGCATCCAGGGATGATGAGAAAACACACATTTTCTGTGTTTAGCTACATACATCCATAAACTGAGCAATTGACACCTTCCTGTTCTGTTTAAAAGAGTGCAGAGAAATTGCTTTTAAATAGGGCTAGTGTTCATAAGTCTGTTTGCTCTCCAAGTCACACAAAGTTCAGAGCCATGTAGAAGAAAAGGCAACAGTGACTCAGAACAGACCTGGTATCTTCCCTTTAAGCCAACCACCTAACAAGGTACCATTGCTAAAAAACAAAACGGAACAAAACCCAAACCCTTGATTTGCCAGCTTCATGTAATTTAAACAACTCAACTATTGTTTCTTCCATCCTAGCAGGTTTAAGAAGTATCAAACCCAGCATATACTGTGATCACTTTCTCCTCTTCTTGGTCCAATCAATTATAATTGATTTTTAGGAACATCTAGTGCTAGCTTTTCATCAAGAGACTGTTACACATACACATATTTTTTAAACAAACAACTTATTTACTACAGTATCCCACAGCCAAGAGTGTCCTGGTTTCAGCTGGGATAGAGTTAATTTTCTTCCTAGTACCTGGCAAAGTACTGTGTTTTGGATTTAGTATAAGAATGCTAATAACACACTGATGTTTTACTTGTTGTTAAGTAGTTATTACTCTAAGTTGAGGACATCTCAGTGTCCCATGTTCTGCCAGCCAGGAGGTGAAGAAGAAGCTGGGAGGGAGCAAAGCAAGGACAGCAGACCCAAACTAGCCAAAAAGATGTTCCATACCACAGCACATCATGCTCAGTGTATAAACTGGAGGGAGTTCATAGAACCATAGAATGGTTAGGGTTGGAAGGGACCTTAAAACTCATCTAGTTCCAACCCCTCTGCCATGGGCAGGGACACCTTCCACTAGACCAGGTTGCTCAAAGCCCCATCCAACCTGGCCTTGAATTCTGCCAGGGATGGTGCAATGAGAATTGGTCAGGAGGGACAAACTGCTACTTGGGGACAGGCTGGGCATCAGTCAGAGGGCGGTGAGCAACTGTATGGTGCATCACTTGTTTTTTTATTGGGTTTTATTCCTTTCCCTCTTTTCCCCTTTCCTTTAAATTATTATTATTATATTTTACTTTATTTCAATTATTAAACTGTGCTTATCTCAACCCTCAGATTTCACTTTTTTCTAATTCTCATTCCCATTCCAGCACAGGGTGAGTGAGCAACCCCAGTTGCCAGCTAGGTTTAAACACAGCAAGTGCTGTCAGCCATCACAGCAATAATGCACAACAAACACAAGTCAGGTTAGGGCCATGGTGCTTATATTGCCAATAAAGACTGGAGATGATGTATCCAATTAATCCATAGCTTCATCCTGCTTTACATCTCTCAGCCCTGCAGTAGTGAGCATATTTAGTGATTTATTATCAAGATTAATGGAGGAAACAAGCTTCCAGGACTAACAGACCTTGGACCACTGGGCAGAGGGCAGAGCTTTCCCCTCATAACAGCATAGCATGTGGGCATACACTTTTGCACCATAAAGTGTTTAAACACCTTTAGAGAGACTGTCACAGTTCCTTTTCAGAAGGACAAGAGCAGAAAGCTTCATATTCAGCCAGACTTAAGTGAAGCTCTGGCATCAAACCAAGGAAAATTTGGGAGGAAATGCTCTAGTCATAGGTAGAACCTGGCAGGTTGAGCTGCATCTCAGCTTACAGGAGCTGGCTTCTGAAACTCCATCACAAAGGCAAAGCCCCGATGTCTCTGAAACCTGCCCCAGAGAGAGAAAGTAATTCACAAGAGCCCCAAAAAGCAGCTGGTGCAACCAGGAAAAGCCTCTCTCAAAGATAGCACTGATCAGGTGTATCTTTTCATGAAAAGTACAGAAGGAACACAGATGGCAGCTAGATCATGGCACAGTGAAATGGGAGACACATACAATTCTTTCCCTGTTTGACAGTTAGCAAGTGGTCCAGACAAGCTGTGCCTCCTATAGCTTTTGTCACACCCCACTCAAATTTGACTAAGTAAAGGCAGCAGACAGAGATGAGAGACCCAGCCACCAGCTATCTCTGTGCCCTGCCAACACCTTCATCTTGCAGTATGTATGTACCTTTCACCTCTCAGCCTCAGAAGAGGGAATCAGGAAACGAAACCAAAAGCAAATAAAAACATATTGTAGTCTGAATTTAAATGACAGGACCCACAGACAGCACAGTGGAACTGCTTGACAGAGGCAGCACCTTCTCTAAGTGCCTATGACGTGATCCTTATCTCAACCTGCAAGGCTGTAACACTGGCTTGGAAATCTGGCAGTGCTTCAGCTGCCTTTAAGAGCAGGAGATGGCAAGGCTCTGGGTAATGAAATCCAAGAATGCCTTTGTCAATTAATTATGGAGAAAGCTGTACCATGCAAACCCCATCACACACCCTCCATCATTTCTGCTGCTCAATATAACTTTAATTAATCTTTCCTTTGGCAATTTGAAGGAAGGGTGAGCACGCTGCAAACACCCACTGAGTATTAAATTGATTTCCTGTTTTATAGTCCTCTTTCCCTCCCTATTGGCCCAGCAATGATTTGTAGCCCTTCACTCAGAGGCATTTTTTTCCACGCTAATATAATCCAAAGCCCCAAGCAACAATCGCATCCAGAAAGTAACACTTTGCACAGGCAATTGCTTCAGCCCTGCTTCTGTCAGCTCAAAGTGGATTCTGTCCTGCCCCCCTTTCTCCCACCACCACAGATACTCATAGCAATCACCTTATCTCCATACCTTCAGCATTTTTGCCTTAAGAATTGGCAACACTGCTGTCCTAGGAACTAAGCATTCAGGTCGCTGTAGTTTTCTGCCTGCCATTTGTAGCAGTGCATCTTAATTACCAAAGCACTAATGCAAAGTCTATTCTGCTAACAAACATGACCTCCTGGCTGAGGTACCAGGCTGGTCTTGTACTGTCTCAGGCATTCAGGTCCTTATTCAACACTGCTATCTTGGTACTATAGATTAAGAGATCTTGACCTAAAACATTACATCCCCCTCAGCAGATATTCCACAAGAGACGCTTTAGGAACCTTATAGTCACCAGCTTCAGTCTTCTGGGAGGAGAAAATCCAGGTCAGACCTTCTCCTCAGGTAATTCTGATACCATAGGACTTGCCCTGTATTTATTCCTCAAAACTAAGTTGAGGAATAATAACCTTAGAGATGACAGAACAAAATTTATGACTAAAACTGCAGTAACCCTAAACTCCATTTGGAACGGTTCAGTACCTAAGCACTGTCCCACCACAGAGGACATTTCACCAGTCACACCACAATGCAAAGTGACCATTACACCTTATTTCATTATATCATCTGGGGAGGGATGTTCTTCCTTCAGGTGGTCTGACACAGTAGGTGTCAAAACCTCACTGTTCTCACTCCAAGTACTGAAGCAGAAGAAAGGGTGACCCCAAACAGACAGGCAGGAATATCACTGCCACCTGACCACCCACAGAATAAATTGGATCATAGCAAAAGGGGCACCATTAACTGAGCTGCATCCTCAAAGAAGAAAGGTAGCAACCCAGGCCTGCTTGGAGCAAACTTCAAGAAAAGCTGACAATTTAAAACCACATGGTCCTGGATGAAAAGGGGTAGTTCATGATAGATCACATCTATTCAAGGGCCAGACAAGGAAAGCAAACATAGGCTCGTTTTACTTATTGTTCTTTATCTGCCAACACCAGAAAAGGAGTGTTGCAGCACTGCTGGAAGAGAGAAAAGAAATGGACAGCAGGCAGGAAAGAAAGGGGAGCTATTTACGGAGGATAATTTGAGCTGTTTACAGACTTCCCCTCTGAGAGCTCGGGGATGGGAGGGTGGCAGGGGAGTGGTTTCAGCCATTACAACTACAACGTGAGAATCCATTAATTTTCCATAGAAACAATGTCGTCATAGAAGCGAGACAAATCCGATCAGTCATGCAAATGTGCTGATGTTAAATTCTCAGGCCTGGGTGGGGAATTTGGGTTGCCAAAAACACAACAATGAAAAGATCAGAATGAAATTAGCAGCAAGAGAGGTTGCGGCACTGAGTGGCACAGTGGGGGCATGGACTGTGACCAAAGGCACCCCCAGACTATAGTGGGGTTTGTGTCCTAAGGCAGGCATAGGTGTCCCACCAGAACAGAAAAATAATGCCATCCTTGCATGAGATCTCAGGAACGGGGCAAACGCCACTTTCCTGCTTTGCAAACCAGTAAGAACCTTCACGGACAATTGAGCTTACTCCAGGGAATGAAAGGCTCAGCACCCCCAAGGACTGCAACCCTCACAAGGTGCAAAATCACAGCATCAAGGAAAAGCAAGAAGTCATAGCATAGGAAACAGCAGACAAGTGTGTCTCAAAGCACAACACAGCAAAGCAGACGGCAAGATAAGTTTAGAAGAGAAACCAAGGAGGAAGCAGGCTGGCACCAGCAGTGTCCCAGGGACATGGTGAACTGTGATGCAGTCTGAAACATGGCATTCATGTTTTTTTTAATAAGGGGCAAAATATGAAAAATCATCTCTCCCCTCCCAACTAAAAGAAACAACACAACAGCAAAACCAACAACCGAACTCACAACTAAAGGAGACCAGCAGATTTTATCTCCTTTCCATCCTCTTCCCTCTAAAAAGCAAACTTTACAGACATGGCCCAGGGAAGATAATACACACAGAAAGTTATAGCAGCACCCTGAACAGGAGGAGTGGAAACTGCTCACCCTGACAACACAGCGTAGCCCTTCCTTGCAACGAATCCAGCCACCATCCTGGACTGGCCTCACCACAAGCATTTAAGAGTAAAAAATAACCTTGCAAAATGAAGTGCTCCACCCCCTACAACACACAAAACTTTACTAGAGTAATGCCTGTTGAGTAAGGCTCAAGGCAGGCAAAAATGGTTCAAAGAAACTTTTGAACAAAACGAAAAGAAGAGGTCAAAGCACACCCCAAGAGATGTTTCACACAGCTTTGTCCATAAGCCAAAATATCAATGTTTGTCACTACAAACTGCTGTCCAGTTCACCTTTTAAGTTTGGTTTTACACTTGAAGACTTTGATGCCGCAGTAATTGGAATCACCTCTGCACAGGATGTACTTGTGCTTGCAGGGCAGCTGCTGGTGCCTGAAATCCTAAGGAAGCTTCAGCCTCTTGGAGTCTGAGAAGGGGTACTCACACCTGCACTGTGCACCTCAGGGAAACTCACCAGGGAAACCACCAACTTGCCCAGAAACAGGCATGTGCCCTGGTCACAGAAACCCAATCTCTAGTGCCATGTAACCCAAAGAGGTGGCTTTCCCAGAAAGTGACAATCCTGCAGGATACAGCAATGCTCCAGATGGGAAGTGTGCTGCTAGCTCAGCACAACATAGTCCACAGCACGGGCTTCTGCAAGGACACCTAGTTCAGGGAGACAACTACAGTCCCCTAAACTCCACGCCCCTCTGGTCATTCCCGGCCTCTTTTAAATTCCTACAGGAAAGTTTGAAAAAACAATTATTGCTTTTTCTCCTCATTTGTATAGAGTAAACAAGGTCTTCTGCTTCCCCTTGTGCAGCTCATAAGCCTTGTCAGCAGCCTGTTGAAATACCTCCCTGGATCTGCACCTTTAGAGATACATGGCAGAGGGTCCCGCCAGCCAGCCCACCCCAGCAGACACTCAAGTCTGTCTCATGATGACGAGCATTACAAGACTGTGAGAAGCACACCCACATACAAACGTTGCACTGAGCAGACATCCTTGTGTGGAATACAAATCACAGTTCTGCCCTCGTAGGAGAGATTCACATCCTGCCATAACCTTCCCTTAGTTGGTTCTTTCTGATGTCCCAAAACCTCTTCTGTTCCTCAGCCCTATCAGCAATGCTCCCAGCACTTTGCTTTCACTGCTTCCTCGCCCTTTTCTGAATCCCACTGCCATAAATTCTCTGCTCCTGTCTTTCAGTGCTGCTGTCCTACATCAGCTATACCCAGCCGCCCAAATATCTACAGCACCCATCACTGCAGTCTCAGTAACTCCCACCCTGGTCTATCCCACTGCAGTTGGCACATGTAAAGTCAATGCTCTCAATATTCAAGGCCATTTTTCATTGTCCCAGTCATACACACCACTGTGAGCATCTAAGACTGTGCAGCAACACAATCATCACAGTCAATAAAGCTCCACAAGGATTTAAAGTTCAGAGGCAATCACAGCTCCAGTTACAATGGCATCAGCTTCAAGTGCAATTTCTCCTTATGTAGAATTGGTCTCAAGGTTCACACCCAAAAGCCACAGCAGTCACTATGTTCTGCTTTCTTCAACATGATCTCATTACTTTCTATTTACTAAGATTGCTCAGAAAGGTGTAGCAATGTACTTTGATCAGAGTGCAGAGCTTTAAACCAGTGCTGATACACTACCATACAAGTGAAAAACAGTAGCAGGAGAGCTATGGACCTACAGTCTTCTGTTTATACTAATGATCCTGCACCAGCAGTGAGCAATCAGGAAAGCAATGACGGGTTAAGTGTCATTACAGCCGTTCATCTTATTTATATAGTAGGTACCCATGAAAAGTTGGTGTTTATCAATGCACATCCTTCAACATTCTGGTTCTCTGTTTCGCTTCAAGCACAAAAATACATCTGGGTGAGGACATGCTCCCCACTTTGTAAGCAAGCCAGCTGCACCATTCACTTGCTCAAACATCAATGACAAAAGCCTGCTCAAGAATATGCATCTGTTTCACGTATGGCTCATACAGCTAATTTAAACAGTTTCCATATGTTGCCAAAAAACTGTGACCAAATGCCACTTGCAAATAAATGGAGAGATTGTCTGGCTTACACAGAGAAGTTTCATCATGCAGCTCAGAGCAACAGTTCCTTTGTTTCCAGGTCTGCCTGTGCTTCCCCAGTCCCTTCTGCAGTCAGATGCAGCTGACAAGTCCAAACATTACCTCCTTCCTGGTGCTGTACCACCACAGCAACACGCCTTATGGACCACAATGAGCAGTCCTTGGAAAAGACTGTAATGAACACCCCAACACGTGAAGAAGATCATAGAATCATAGAGTAGTTTGGGTTGGAAGGGACCTTTAAAGATCCAACGCCTGCAGTAAGCAGGGACATCTTCAATTAGACCTGGTTGCTCAGAGCACTGTCAAGCCTGACCTGAAATGTTTTTAGGGATGGGGCATCTATAACCTCTCTGGGCAACCTGTTCCGGTGTTTCACTACCATCTATCAGGTCATGCAGTGCAACCAGCTGGTTGCAGAGAAGTTACTTATCCATAGTAACATAGGGCATGATTTTTGCTCAGCCCTCATCCAGACATTGACATCGGGCACCAGACTGGAGCTGTTAGAACAACTGAAAACACAAATAAAGCTCTGGGGCACCATGTAAGCTATAATGTCATGTTTCCACATTTTCTGAGCCATCTGAAATGAGCATCTCACTTTTAATGCACCCATTGTGGCTTCCTGCTCAGTTCCAGCCTGGCAACAGGGCATTTGCCATATTACAGACAGACCACATCCAAACTGGGTAGATGGGAAGACTCAGCAGATAGAAAGGTAAGGCCTCCACTCAGGGGTATTGCTCTCCAAAAGACAGATCTGGTCAGAGAAGCAGACAGCAAGTATCTCTATTTGGAAATGCAGGGGAGGCTATTAGAAGAAAAGGGGAAAATACATGGATGCCACTATTTTCCTTGTCGATAATGGAATGTTGTACGTGCACCCCAAGAAAGCACTGTGCAGGATATGTGCCTATTGGAACAGGCCTCACACAGCAAAACCCACCTCATCTCTTTAGACAAAGCTTACTGAAAACAGGCATCAAGCAGATGTTCCTAAGAACCACCAAAAGATCTGTTTCTCAGCCTGTCATGAAGAAGTGAAGCAGTTTTTGTCACAGAATCCAAGGCAGAGCTGGATGTTCCAGCTCCACATCCCAATGGTCCTCCATTAGACAGACCATCGCTCTCTTGAGGCTGAAAGGTTTCAAGCCCTTGCCACTTCACAAGGCAGTCATGCTACAGAAAGGGCAGTCAGATCAGGTGGAAGATGAGTACATTAAGCTCCACACTTACTTGCACACTGGGATGCTTCTCATTGCCCAAGGCAAGGAGATTCACTTCCACCAAAACTATCCCACTCCTACACCTAGTGGCCATCCAGAAGCATCCCCTCCCTCTTCGTGCAAGCTATCGGGGACCACAGACACAGTTAACTGAAAGTCCCCTCAAATCTGATGTAGGGTGAAGTACATGAAAAATTACTCATGCAATTGATTCACATGGTTTGCATCATTCATAAATTCCGACGCATAAAGTGGAGGCATCGGATTTACACATAACCAATCCAGACAGCTGCAGATTTCCATAGGCACTAAGCACCTGCAGGCAGAAGCCACTCTTCATGTGGCTCCCATTAAACAGTTTGAATGAAAATGCTGTGTGATTCAGCATGGTAACAGCAGCCACCTCTGCTTCCTCCACTGTTAGCGCAAGGTCCTCTGCAGTTCAGCCTCTTCCCGTGGCTGTATAATTCCCAAATTATAGGAGTTATTTCATGCCCTGAACTCTGCAGGAAGTCCAAAGCACATGGAAGTATGAGGCTACAGTCAGGGAAGGCTGCCCTTAGAAAGTGCTAGGAACATACCAAGGCTCTCCATCACAGTCTGTCTCCTTAGCTTTTGGGGATATTACTGCAGAACACACAAGTCTTCTGAAGAACAGAAATCACTGCACTAGAGATTGCTTATAGAAAGAAAATCAGTGCATTGCCTTCTCCAAAGGCAAGCTGGTGAAATTCATACAAAATATAATTGTTAGGAGACCCAGCTCTGGGCTGGAATCAAAGGATCTGAAGTCAGGAGAATCTCAGGTAGAAGCTGTTTACCATTTAAAGGCCTTTCATGGCATCTGGCATTGTATCACATTTCAGCAGGTGCAAAGAGCCAGCAAAACACTACAGTGTTAATTTGAAGGAGGCATCGTTAATCCTTCACCTCCTAGGGAAGGCCAGTCTAACTGAGCTCTGTCCTGTCATGCAGCAAGACTGGCTTAAAGCATCCAGCAGAAGCTGATACTTGACAAGGCTTCTGCTTCATGCATATGCAAATATAGTCAACCTTCCACACTTCCATGGACTGCTAACTCATTCTTAGTGCTTTATAGCCACCTTTGATCACTAATATATAAAATCTCCTACAACTTCATGGAAACTGGAGGGTCTCAGCTATGACTGTCCAGACAAGTCAGCATGATGAAACAAGCACATGCACAACAGAAACACCATCTCACTGTGCACTCACACAGCTTGCATAATTGTTGGTTTCCACTCCCTGAGGCAGCTGGTTTTCTGTTTTCTCCCCTTCCTCCTTCCTAGTCACTTGTTCCTATGGTTTCTCCTGTGCTACCACAAGCATTCACAGGACTGAGAAGCAACACTAAAAACTAACTTGGTCCTACCAAGTCAGTAAAAACCAGTTTGTTCTCAACTAGATCAGTTTCTCTTTGCACTCAGCTCCCACAGTTCACTGATACTGGGAGAAGGAATACGGCAGGGAAGACTGACTTCCTGAGCAGCAGCCAGACTTAAGTGGTCACAACTGTAGCATCAGTGGACATGGATAGCTTAGAGAGTAGCTGTTCAGCCCTGCTTAGGCAGTGGATGATGGTCTTCAAGTATGCCCATCTCTCCCTTTCCAGCTTTGCCCTGAAAACACAGCATTACCCAGAGTTACTCATACCAGACTTTCACAGACATTCACACAAGGTTATATTAAATATAAAATCATATCAATATATACCATAACTACTTCAGCTGGCCATCACTCTCTGAAACACCCCAGATGCACCCTGTGCATTAACCTAGTTCTGTGTCAGAGCTCCACCCCCTCTGCAACAGCAAGTACTTGCAACTTTTTGTTGTAAGTGTATGCTCCCATGTCAAAAACCCAGAAAAGAACAAAGGTAGCAAGAAGTCTTGGAAAGACTGGTGCCACAGCTCACTGAAGACCACATAGGAACAGTGATGCAGAACATTGGCATACACTCTGCCATGGTGCCACACAAACGTCTGAGAAGAGAGAGGCTTTTTTTCATCCTTACTCTTTGTGAACTCCTCTGGCTCTACAACAGAAAAGGAAGGATCTTGGCCATCACCAGTCCCTTTCACTCCACTCCTGGATCTACCCAAGGAGCAGCATCATGCAATTGTGTTAGTGACCATTGCAACACATAAGCAGGGCTCTATTGAAGGTGCAAACTTCCATTTTGGCATTTCCCAGCCTTAAAGAAATGTGTTGTTTTGGGGAATCAAGACAACTTATTCCCCTTACATGTTGTTTGTACCCTCTGGATAGCAAACAGTCTTGTGTCAGGAGCGTGCCTATCTTTGAAGTGGGAGGTTGTGGTATGACAAAAGCAGGGAGCAAAGGGGAGAGTGGAGAGAGATGCTTCAAGGCAGTTGCCAGGATATAACAGTGCCAGTAAGGTCTTCCTGTGTTAGCCTTGCTCTGGGGCAGCAAAGCCCACTTTTGGCTAAGGCTCTAAAAACACTCCACAGCCCCAGGCAGACCAATGTCAGGAAAAACCCCAGCACAAAGGGCTGCAAACTAGAAACTAGTTCCAGTTTCCCAAAGTCTTATGCCAGGTCTTGTGTCCTGGGTTCAGCAGTTGCAGTCAGTTTTTTCTCCTCCTTAGTAGCTGGTGTTTTGACTTAACCCAGGAACAAGGCTGATAAGGCCGATGTTTTTGGTTGTTGCTGAGCGATGTTTGCCCTGACCAAGGACTCTGTGAGCCTCATGCTCTGCCGGGAAGGAGGGGGGCCCGGGAGGAAGGAGGGACAGGACCCAAACTGACCAAGGAGGTATCCCATACCATAGCACATCATGCCCAGGAGGTAACTGGGAGTTACCCGGAAGGAGAGGGAACTTCCCGGTTGGGCTCGTTTTTGGTGGGTGGTATCGTACCCTCTTCCCTTGTTTTCCTTATCGTTATTATTATTGGTGATAGCAATAGTGATTTGTGTTATACCTTAGTTACTGGATTGCTGTTATCTCAACCCATGGGAGTTGCATCCCTTCGGTTCTCCTCCCCATCCCTCTGGGAGAGGGGAGGAAGGAGGGGAGGGCAAGAAAGGGGGGTTGAGTAAGTGGATGAGCTGCATGGCTGGGTTTAAACCACGACATCTTGCCATAAGCACCCATGAACATCAGGAGGAGGCAGGGTCACCAGCCCCCCTGGAAAAAAAGGAAGGTACCAAAAATGGGAATTGGCTCATTTATTGCAGAAGGACACTTGTGCAGGGTCAGTGCTCCAGCATTTGCTCCAGGAGCTGCTGGTTTTCAACACCTCCTGCTCCTCCAGAAGAAGCTGCGGACAGGGGATTAGCACAGCAGGGGAGCCTGAGGGAGCTGTAGCAAACCCTTTTCCTTCCCACCATTAGCAGGATGAGCAGGGAGATCTGCCCCTGGCTCGCTCTCTTAGGGCCAGTCTTGGATCAGTGGAAAGCAAAATGCAGGCACATTCCAGAAGGGCTACCCCCATCAAAAATTTCCAGCTATTGTAGCAACCCAGCAGCAGCAGGTCTGCTTCCCCTCCTGTCAGTAATCCCTCTGCAGCCATATCAACACCCACCAATGCCAGTGCCTCCCTGCATGGTACACACCTCGCACAAGATTAAAACCACCATAAAGCAGCATTGCCCAGGATGCAGGTCTTAGAACTATACTCCTCTGATTCCCCTCCAGATTTTGCACAGACATGCAGTATAGTGGGGAGCAAACCTTCATCCACTCTCCATGCACCTGCAAGAGAGGACAGAAATCCCCCACCATCAAATACTGAAGAGCTGAGAGCAGGCAAATCCACCTCTGGAAAGGGTTATTACCAAGATCTAGGAGTCTGAAGAACTTTAGAAATGTAATAAATGTGAAAACATAATTCCCAACATTCCATTCCTCAAAGCAACCAACACGTGACAATTGGTTCTCTATAATCAACTATACAAGTAGCTTATGTCCATGTTTCATTCATTTATTTGGACCTTACTGCCCCACATCAGCCTTCTTTATACACATTCAAATACCCCACACTCAACAGTCATGCAGTGTACACTCCACTCCGGAGTTATGTCGGTATGATGGAGACTGTTGAACTACAATGCTGAAAAATGGATCACATAAACATGTCAGCCAAATTTTTATTTTACTCAGCCAGGAGGAAATCGAGAGCAGCAAGAGCCTTAAATTTCTTGTGTCCCTAGTAGGAACTGATGCAACAAAAAGAGATACCATCAGCACCACAAAGAAGCAGCTTGCATCCAGCACAGAGATTTATACTTTGTTTGTATTTAATGCTGGTTAGGTAGGATGAGTATAGCTCATCATCCTTTCACGTTAAAGGTGTCCCTAGTGCAGGACATTGCACAGCTGTCACACAGGAACTGGGTATTGTCAGATGGGAAACCAGTATTGCCATGGCAGGTGATGGGTTCACATGCTAAGGCTGGTTTTGCCTCCTCAGCAGTTCTGACTCCACAAGAAAGGTTACAAGATCAGTGAGAGAAGGTGGCATGATGGGTCAGAGAGCAAGAGAAGGACAGGCAATGGGTGACCAATGGCATGCACCTCCTGTCTCTACTGTAAGTAAATGAATGGGCACATTCAAAGTTATTCCTCAAACCTGAGTGATCCACCTGCAAAAGATGCTCCAGAGAGCCACTAAACAATTTCTACAAGGTGTGGATCATAGCTGCTATTGTCCTCAACATTTCCTCTCCCCTTCCCCATCCAGTATGATGTCAGAGTTCTTAAAGAAAGGATTTTCTCACAATAGCAAAGCATGAGTATTTTAATAAAAAACAGCTGTGTTCCACGTGGGAAGCTTTGAACTAAAAGGAAACAAGAATGGAAACTGGTAGGCAACACTTAACTAAACCTCTGCAACACCTGATGCACCAATTCACAAGTGGATAAGAAAAGAGTAAAGTGATGTTGTAGCTAAGCTCTGGCATTTCTTATCCCAGAGGGCTAAGGATGCTAAAAGCTTATTCAGGTCCAAAAAGAAAGCAGACAAAAGGCAAAGTTATCCAAGATTATTAAAGACAATTAGCCATCTATGGCTGAGGGATCGTGAAGCCTGCCACAGTCAGGGAGGCTTTTTGGACTTTTGGCTCTGTTTTACCCTGCTTTTCTACACCTCCCTTGGCATTTGCCCAATGAAAACAGGCTACTATGTTTGTTTTGAGGCAGACCAGCCATTCTTAAGTATTAACAGAACATTTCTAAGGGATCATTTTAGCTTTAGCGAAGCTCTAAATACAAAGGAATGAATTTATAAAAGGCTTTTGGAAAGTATTTTCCAAATGCTCAGCCATCTTTTTAGGGTCCCAACTAACTTTAAAATTCTGTTTTGAACTGCTTTTGGTGGAAAAGAATAATTTTTCTGGAGGGCTTTTACTAAACTGGCAGAACGTAATCATCTCTTTGGGATGTTCCTAGAGAGAAGTCACAATAAAACATGCAGTATTGTTGAACAAGGTATGTAAGCAGGAAAGGAATGATGTGGTTACCAGCTGGGAAACTACTGAACACACAGAGCCACAGACCAGGCTTCATGGCTGGAAATCTTCTCCATTCCCTCCACTTGCAGTTTTACTCTGAGCGAGCTCAGAAAGTGAGATTAAGAGGCTGGGTCATTCCTGCCCAGCCCCTAAGCACTACGGTTTCAGAAATGAAGGGGGTGTTCCAAAGAGCTTGTTTTGCAGGGACCAACTTCCAGGCAGCAAGAGGGCGAGAGAGAAAATGCAAGGCTGAAATCACCCCCAGACACATTCAGCTCATTCAAAGCTTCCAGCAGCAGGATTTACCCAGAGCTTAAAGCAGTCCTCCGTGACTCTTTGTCACAGGAGTGTAGGTACAAACAAACAGGAGCCAGGACAAAGGGAGTCAACACACATTTTATTAGTAAAAAGTTAATCGGCTTAAAGTGTGCAACTAAATAAGCAAAGCTCACATTAAAGTGACCCGCCAAGAAAAGATGCCATGGAAATAAAGTTATAGGAAATACAATATAGTCTCTATGTTCTTTTGTAATCCAGCATGATAAATATTCATGATTCTGGGCTAATGGGGTACCCAGCTCTCAGCCACCACAATAGTTTTTTGTTTATTCTCAAGACCATGAACTTTGGAACCATGAACCTGAATTTCAGGACTCTGCATTCATGCATGTTAGCAAAATTCAAGGCAAGGCAGGAGGATGGAGACAACACCGGGACCTTGGCTTGCAACAGTGTGACAGAGGTTGTTGGTAGGTTTTTGGTAATGAGTAACAAGAGCCCCAGCATGCACAGCACTGCTGGTGTATCGTCATCCTCTGCCTCCCCACCTGCAGCAGAAGAGGCACCATCTGCAACACAAACCTATCCCTCACCTCCGGTCCCTCCAGGACATGACTCATTCCAGAGTTTCTCCAGAGAAGGACAACAGCATCCTCAGGCTGGCCCTCGAGGAAGCAGCAGCTGCGTGCATCACACAGCAGCACCATGGAGCAGAGGAGAGGTCTACCCTTTACCTGTATGGAAGACCTGCACACAACTGAACAGAATGCCTTGAGCCTTCATAGTGACTGAAAGGGCACTTTGTCATTCTGAAAACAGTCCTGCAGGGATCAGTCACCAAGCTCCAGTGCTGCATTCACACTGGATAGCAAACATCCTTATTTTAAAGATTCCCAAGCCTCCTGAGGCAGCCTCACATCCAGCTGCTCTTTGGCCATGCGCTCTGCTCACAGCAGCACTGCCAGCTTTCCCAGTTTCGCTGTGAAACCTTCCAGCGTCTCCACTCCAACTTGTACAGATTACAGACCCCTCCCAAGGTACCTACGTTAGGAGGCTTTGGGGTTAATGAAGGAGATGTGGAAACTTTTTGGATTGGTTTTGTTTGTTTAAAAAAAGAAACAAAAAGCAACACAGAAACTGACAGCTCAAAGCCTCAAAAGCAATATGAGGAAAACAACTTTTAATGCTGAATTGAATACATTTTAAGACTCCTGAGCTTGTTAGTTTGTTTCCCCACTCACAACTAAAAGCAAAGACTATGATACAATAAGGTCTTAAGGAGTTTTCTGGTGTATTCCACTCACTAGACTACCTACCCTCTTTCCCCACAAAACCTTCCCTTTTCCTGTTTAAGGTAGTGAACCATGAAACCAACCCTTCAAAAAGCGAGGCCTTGTTTTGTTAAGAGCTAGGAGCACAGCTCTTCACACCAGTGTAGATCAGTCTGCCTGGTCTGCAAACAGAGCTCGTATCCCTTCACTGACCCCTCAGGGTTTAATTGCCCATCTTAGGGAAAGTGCATTTTAATATCTGCAAATTAGAAGGATCTTTTCTTCACATACCTTTCCTTAGGACAACCTAGATGACAAACGTTGCCACAGCAAGCTTTATTTCTCCTTTTGGGCAGAGCTTCTCGCTCAGTTCAGCTGAACCTGGGCATCAACAGGACAGGCAGTGCAAAGGCCAGCTGTTTCTTCAGAATATGCCTTCCTCTAACAATACAAAAGTCTAAAAGAAACAACAACGCCCACTTAGGTTTTAAGTCTTTGACTCTTCCATTGCAATACTTCTACACAGGACTACCATAGTACATTCATACATAAAGAAGAATTCACAAGAGTCATGAAAGTTGAGAGAGTAATACAGTCAAAGTATACTTTTGGAAGGAAAACTATTCCTCCAACTAGTGAAATATCTGCCTAGAATCACAGAAAGGCTCTGTCAAAAAATCAAATACACTGGTAAACAGCAACAGCCTTCTCAAAAATCAGGTATCCTGCTCACAGAGTATGTATTTAGCATTTACCTTCATAATATTTGATCTTTGCAAACACTGCATTAGCACAAAAATGACTGTCTATAGGGAGGAATATACAAATGTGCACAGGAGGAAGGGAACTTGTGGGGAAGAAAACATGGTCCCCATTCCCTGAGTGGCATTTTTCACAGAATGTCCTATTCCTCCTAAAAACAGGGACATCCCCATTCCCTCCCACCCAGTCCCAAGGGCATGCCTGTTCCTCCCTACCAATTGCCACAATATACCTCTGTAATGATAAGCCACAGCTACAGCGCAAGCCTGGCAGCTCCTTTCATTTCACACTGAGCAGAGGTGCAGCTATGAGATACACAGGCACTGCAAAAGCAGCAGGACCCAGCCACCAACACAGCTTGGGAGAACAAAAAGAGCAGGCACACTTGACAGTTTGAGGGTCTCCATTTCACGCATGCTTGCAAACCCCATGGCAAATGCGTCTCACCTCTGCCAGGGATTGTACAATAGGCAAAGAGGGCAAAAGGACAGAAAATGCTCTTCTCAACATTGAGAAAAAAAGAGAGCAGGCAGGAGGTTTTACTCCTCATGTCAACATCCCACTCCTAACCAGCAGTTCACCTTGACAACAAAGCTTTCCAAGAGAAGGCAGACTTGGGCACTTGAGCAATGGCCTTGGGAGATCCCAGCTCTCTGCCCAGGAAACAGCAAAAAAAAAAACCCAACTCTCCAGCATATCACATATCACCTTCCTACTGAAGCATGGCGAAGAAGAGAATATATGGCAGAAGAGGCCAAAGAGGGGAAAACCAGAAATCAATAGGATCTAACAGAGCGTGACAGAAAATCACTTCCCCCATAAAAAGAGGTTACTTGCCAGGTTAATGAATCTTTTCTGTTCTGTACTTAGACACCCAGGAAATGGAAGGGGTCACAGGAGCAGTGTGGGTGGGAATGCAATCCCTAGAACATGCTTTCAAGAACAATCAAAGGCTAGAGATCAAATCCAGGCAGCGGTCAACTGCACAACACATCAGCAGCTTGATACACTGGCCAGCTGCAGCTCAGAGCGTCACTGGGCAACATACACTTTCAACGTCAACAGCACAGCAAATAACAGGCTTCTCTTCCAGGGCAAGAACAGTCCAGCAGGCCACCTCAGCCCCCCAACCCCAAAGGGTCAGCCCCAAGAATCAGAGCATCTCTGCCTTCCCAGGTCAGCAAAGCCAGCATAGACAAAACAAAATGGTCTGTGAGTCTCTGAGTCACTGCCATAGAATCACAAAAACCAGACTGTACCAGGAGTCACACTGTGCAAGTAACTCAGAAAGATCTTGGTCCAGTGGACAAACTTCTCAAAATTCATTTTTAGGTAAAGAGCTGTGCCTTACTCTTGTCAAGAACACGCAGGAAGCAGACAATGCAACAGAAGAGTGTCTGGACAATGACAGGGCACAAGATCTGGTGGCCACAGAAGCTTGAACTAGACCTCTGCAGTATCAAACACATCCAAAGGCAGGTGCATTAACTTTGAAGTGCAGTTTCTTCTGACTGGAGCCCTGCTGGCAGACTCCATAAAAGAAGCACAGACCCTTGCTGTTTTATCACTCCCCTGCCCACATCTAGCTTGAGCTACTGACAGTAGGCTACCCTAGAAAAGCTTTACTTTAGCCCAAGATACTCAGTAGAGGAAATGCAGGTGCATGATTTCCATCCTTTTCAAGGCCACCAAACTTGTAGGTCACTATATTAGGTTACTCCACTGCCTGCCATAATCATTTACCAACTGCTGCTCTCTAATCTGAGGCCTCTTGACTCCAGCACAGCTCAAACACCTCTGCTATGCAGCTGCCTAAGCTTCTCCTGCAGCGTTTGCCTTGTTTGCTACCCACTACCCAGCTTCTGTAATAGAGACACAGATGACACAGCTCAAAGCCCTTTTGTTATCAATATTTGATGCAGAGTCAAAATAGACTTATCGTACAGGATACCTGTTCAAAACAGAGTTCCATGTCATATCATTCAAGTCTACCTTCGTGCCCAAGGAGCTACATCACAAGCTCCAAACCAGACCTAGTGCTGGAATTTCTGCAAAAAGGAGGTTTGCAAATTTGTAAAATCAAATGCACTGGGATTGCAAATTCAGTGCATTTAAGTAATTTTATATCTGGAGAATATTCAAGCAAAACTGAACTTATTGGTACTGAACCAATACCTTCTGCCAACATACACGTCAGCACAGACAGAGCTCTGTTTCCACAACAGACATGTGCCCCTGGCCTTTCTGACAGGTACAGCCGCTGCTAACGGAAGGCAAGGTACACTTTGTAAATAAATCTCTGTCCCCCAGACTTTGCTTTCTGAAATAAATGAACAACCCCTGGCAGGTGTCACCTGAAACTCAGCACCCAAAACACCAATGAAACCAGCTAATTTTGCCAAAGGTCTGAGCAAAAGGAAAGCGCTGCTGATCAGAGACAATGCTATTTGCAGGCAATGCTACCGAAGTTCAAAGTTGTGCTGATGAGGCGTGGGAGACTGGCAATACCCACAGTTATGACATAAGAAGTGGAGAAAGGTAATTCTCAGCACCCTCCGGGACTGTATCAACAAGCTTTTAATGAGGAGACAAAGGGACACAACCATACTCCAACATTATCTCTCAACAAGAGGAGATAAAATGCTCGGCAGACTTGAACTTCTGTCTCGTAACACTGTGGCAGCGTTTGCTCTGCAAACAGCTCTGGTGTTTGTGGATGGGGAGGTTAAACAGATGCTTTTTGCTGGGGTGCTGACATTTGCAGGAATACGAAATTACATGAGAGGATGTGAATTTGTGTTCGGGTCTAAAGCAGAGCTGATTCATGGACCGGCAGCAGCTGCGGGTCTCTGACAATTTGTATCAGTCAAACCAGAAGGTGATTTACTGGTGGCTGGGGTTTCGTGTGGGCTTCCTTCTCAACACACAGTTTAAGGCTGCTCTCCATTCCAAGCTGGGCTGACACAGACTGGCCAAGAAAGAGCAATCAATCATTGAGAGTTCTTTAATCAACGGCTTTCTTGCACATTCAAGCAATTTCTATTGACAGGGAACCTTCCTGTTCACAGGAAGTGCTAGAGTGGTTCTGAACATCAAAGTACAGGCGCCCTTGGAGATCAGCATTTCTGGGAGCTCAGCTGAAACAAAGGAAGGGGAAAAAAAAACAAACCCAAAAGACCTAGTAGCTGTATCAAAACAACAGTCCATCCCTTCAATCATTCATCCTCTCAATCATCATCCATCCCTTCTGATCAGCAAAAGCACGTTTCAGCACTAGCTGAAAGCAGTGCTGATGCAGGTTCACACCTGCAATACTCGTGATCCAGGACAACCAGGTCATTCAGTGTCAGAGGTGCCTCCTTTCTTCCAGGGCTGCAAATCTCCAAAAAGGATACAGACCTCCCTGTTAGGTCAGTGTTCTTCCCAGTTCCAGCACCACCTCCTTGGCACAAACAGCTCTGGACTCTGACTCACAGAACCCAGCCTCATCATTCCCCTTTGGTTTCTGGAAGGAAAGGTGAGATGGGCACAACAGCCCACCTATTACAGCCCATTGAACAGCACTGGTTTGTCAAGTGCAACACAGCAGGTAAATGCATACTATAGCACAGGGTTGCTGTTAGGTGAGCAAGGATGGAAGATCCTACTGATCACTGGGAGAGCAGCGCAAGTTACTGCTGGGGTGTGAGAGGAGATGGGGTACCCCACAGCCTGGGAGAGAAAGTATCACAGAACACCCAAGGCAGAAAGCAGAGAAGGATTTGAGCAATACCTCAGGCAGGGACTGGAGAGAGCTTCAGGAAAAGGAAGGTGGGGGAACATCTGAAATGGATCTGCAGGAAACACAGGGAGAAGCAAGCAGAGAGCACAAAAGTCTCTGCAGCAAAGCCAGTGTGAAAGAAAAGAAAATGGATGTATTAGAGAATGGAGGCTAGAAAATCCAGTGTGTCAGGCACACAGCACCTGCATTTCCCAAGTTACAAATGTGTGAGCCCGAACATGCTGCAGCCAGTAGCTGTAGTGAACAGCTCCTCCCCAGCCCGGGGCAACAGCCCCTCACCTGGGAAGCATCCACGAGCACAGTTTGAGCACTGACAAAGAGCTGGCTTACCAATAAAATGCCGCTAGTTCTTGCATTAGCCATCCAGCAAGGCAGAGGCACACTACACAGGAGGTTAGGACAGGAAGAGAATAAAAATTCCAAGCACAACTGCAAAAGTAGAAAATAATTACACAAGTGGAAAGTGCCTCAAACCAAAATCCTAACTTTTGTGGACTTTTGAAGCCTAGAAGGCCTGCAGCATGGTTTCTAAATGCCTTTGTCCACGGCTCTGTGACTTGCTTTTCTTATGCTACAAAACACCTGAGGAAGGAGCAGTCTTCACTGATCAAACCTGAACAGGCTATGGCCAATGGCATGCACCTGTGAACTGCACCCACACTACATGGTTCAATAAAAGCTCTACAAAATCTTCACAGAGAACTATCCAGGAAAATTCCAAACACCTCTTCCTCACCCCATCACCTATCTTTAAGGAAAAAAGAAGATCCCCCCTGTCCTAAACTAGCCCATCCCTTGTCCTGTTCATTGCTAAATCCCAAGGTGTAGGTGTAACACTGAGCATTACATCTCATGCAGGACAAGTAGATCCAGCGCACCACAAGAAGTGCCACAGATCATGCATGCGTTTGTCAGATCCCGAGTAGACAGCTGAACACTGGAAGGACATCAGACCTGGATCTCAACAGCTGCTTTTCCCAGTTTTGCTTCCAAATTCACCCAGCCAATGGTTTCTCTACCTGGGAATCTCAGCTGAAAAAAAAATGATTAGTGGCTATTTTCCTTTTAAGCCACAGCCATTAACTTGTGCTTGACTAGGATTACAATAAAAGCCACCTAAAACCTTCCCTTTGAGGAGGAAGCTTCTGCTGCAGCTCTACCTAACTGCAAAACACAGCTTCCCAACAGCAAAGGGCTGCTGCACCAAATGCATATAAAGACAGTGTCTCCAGTAGCCCTCACCCACCTGTTTTCCACTCTGTAACTGCTGTCACCTCCCTAAAGCAGGTAAATTAAAGACTGAACAGCCTGTTCTCTCATTCTTTCCCAGACCACCCAAAAAGGCTCAACTTCCTCCTTTAACATTTAACCCTTCCCACAGCCTAGAGGGAAAAAACGTTATGGGAATGATTGCTGGTGAGAGTTTTCTCCTTCCTCTGTAAATGGTTGCATCAGCATTGACGAATCCACAGACTGGGTTATGTCTCAGACTCTTCCCTCAAAGCGCAAGTGTAAGTATTGGTGGCAAAGAAAGGAGGAAGGAAACTTTCTTTTCTGGAAGCCCACATGGCTTCTGGTGTCAGGAGACTGGGGTTCAGCTCACAGCACTGCTACACTGTACTGACTGCCCTTGGGTAAGCTGGTGGCTCCCACCACCATCCTCCACAACTCAAAGCCTCATGACAGAGGCACTGGTACCTTCACCACAGCTGCACTGCAGCTCCCTTAGGCTTTCCACACCAGCTCAGAGGCTTTGAAGCTTTATGGAAAGTCCGTAAGATGTGAACGAGATTCCTTCACGGAATTGCGGGATTCCCAAGCGAAGGGCAGGTTTGCATACACTCTGCTAATGCTCCTGCCATTGCCAAACCAAGCAGGACAACTTGTGAAACTGCAGGAAGACCCTCATCAAGAGTTGAGTGTGCTGGATCCACAGTGCAGCCTGCAAAGAGCTTTCAATTTGCCCTGCTGCCATGATGGATCTGTGTTTCCCACAGAGAAAACAGCATCTGCATCCCAGTCCACACCTGCACAATGCTCAAGCGACCTGGACTTTACTGATCCTCCCTCCCTTTTCTCATTTGTTTACCCACTCAAGGCTTTCAGTTCCTAGCAGTATGCTCCTCAGCTGCCCACAGGAATGTCTGCATGCGACTTCAGATGTTTGTGCCACAGCCCAGATGAAATCTAACAACTTTTCTGGTGACAAAGCAGCAGGGATTACTGCTCTGTTCCCTAACGGTGTCCTCTCACACCTCCTGCCTTGGTTCTTCCCCTCCTGAGCTCGCATTCCAAGCACTCCACAGAATCCATCGGAACTAACTCACTTCCTAGGTGCTACCTGCCAAAGCCTGCGAGCAACAGCCCAGAGCACAAACCACGTCTCTGACTGAAGTCTCATGTAAAGAAGCTGAATGTGTTTGCAAGGCTTTTTTGTACCCACATGCAATTCTTCCCCTGCCTGGCTCTCCTCAGCAACACCAACCCTCCTGAACCGTACTTGAGACACACAAAGGCAGCAGGAGCCCTAGACCCTTTTGGCCTCTGCCTCAGGAGTGCATGGCTAGGCAGGCAGATCCACCTGTCTTCTAACACAAACATCTGCACAGAGAAACACCACATTGCCTGTTTGGCCTGAGAGTCAAGACTTGCAGGTTGGCCTGTGTCCAGACTCAGTCAGCCTTAAGACAGGACAAGTGACGTAAGACTTAAGCCAGAGCAGACAGAAACAGGGGACTTCAACACTGGACTTTGTCAACAGACCCCATCCTGGAAGTTGAGCTACTGAGGCAAATGCCAGGCTTTGGGAAGCAACACTGCACCTCCATGTCACAAAGGGCAGGAGGCACCATACTAGAGGCCAAAGTGCCCAGGAACCACGATGCTGAGACTAAACAGCAGCTTTTTCTTCTCACCTGCAGATTTTAGCAAGTGGAAAAGAGTCCCATCACAGGCTTGCCACTGGGGGAAAGGGGTCATCAAGCCTGTAAACATTCAGGTGGAGAGTTACTGAGTACTCCTTCCTATTTATGTCTTCTACCTCCCTTTGATGAGTGTAGATGAACTATAGCATCTCCAGAGATCACTTTGAACCTCAGTGATTCTGCTCTTCACCTCAAACTAAAGATCATATAAGCTTGCACCAAAATAACTAGCAGAACAAATTACAGCCTATTTAATTTCTTTGGTTCCAGTTTGCCTGAGGAGACCCAGAGGGATGTTCTTGTTTTTTTAATGAGGCATCCATAGTTCCTCGTGCTGCCTGTCAGGCAGCTTCACTCCAACCTGCACCCTGGCCTGAGTATCCTTAGCTGGACCCTCTGAGCAGCAGATCTATCTGAAGCACATGTCAGGCTTATGGCATTTTTCCATCTATAACACAGCAGATCTGGGCAGGAACCTTTGTACCATTCCCTTTGAAAAGCTCCAGTGACCTGCTGCAACACTCAGCAAAACCCACCCCGCAGAGTCAGCACTGTCACCTTCCCTGGCAACTCAGACCGACAGTGCAGTTCTGCCTCAGCTGCCCTTTTATCAGCCATTCAAGCATTTCCCCCTCTCTTTTGACCCTATCAAAGAGGCAGGAAAGCAACCACAGTTTAGCAAAAAGGAATTCTGAATGGCTGGAGTTAAGAGGTTGAGCACCAGCGGAGTTCTGGCCCATCAGCTGAGCCCTGGTAACTGGGAAGGTATTTATACTAGTAGCTCAGTAGTTGCAGTGATTTAGGAGGTTACTGCCCTGTGCTGTCCATTCTGCCTTGCTGATGGAGATTATTATACCCTTAGCTAATGCAACAGAGAGGAGCATGTGCCAGGCTTTTCACTTCCAGTCCAGCAGATCAACCATCAACAGTCTGCACTCAACCTCAGGGCATAAGCTGCAGGGGTGAGGAACTGGCAAGCTTTTACTTTGTAACCTGCCAGATCTAAATCCATCACAGCCTCTGGGTCACAGCCATTAGCCTGCAGCAAGAAAGAAGTAAAGCACTACAGTTTTAACAGCTTTGGAAAACATCTAAGTGGAGCAGCAGTTTGTCTTCACAGTGGGCTGAGCCTGCACACAGTCTGCAGCCACAATACCATGCACAGTAGCTTGTGCCTACAGGAGCAATGGAAACATCACCAAAAGTCTCACAGTGCCAGCTCGGTTCCCACAGACCATCAAAAAATTTCCCTTGAAGAACATGCTGGGTACCAGAGCTTTTCACAGTAGGTCTCCAATCATTGCCTCCAGCCAGTCACGCTTCCAGACAAACACTGACACTGTCCCACCACTGGAGAAACGCCAAAGAGGTTAAGAAGACTTGTCACTGCCATAGCACATCAGGAACAGAGCGCAATAGACTTCCTATACAGGCATTAAAGAACAGCCCTGACAGAGGCTGTCTTGGAGGGACAACTCCATTGGAGGTGTCTTCACCTCATCTCACAGAAACTGATCTTTTCACTCATTAATCTTGGTTGAACTAACCCTTTGGGATGGCATTTGCAGCAGCAAACACTTGCCTAGTTCTGTGCACAGCCTAGGACTGGAAGAGGAAGAAGACTGTGAATGCAATGCAGGGGGAGAAGAGGCATGACCTAACATGGGTTCTTGTGGTAGAAGTTCTGCTTGCTTTGTGTCGGGGCTGACTTTAGAAACTGGAGCCATTCAAGGCACAGAGGTAGGTACATGGCATGTAAGGAGTGTCTTGTTCCCCAAGTGCTCTGCCCTTTAAAGGCTGATACAGCTCACATAGAGAGAAACTGGATCAGAGGGCCAGGAAGCACAGCCAGTCAGAACAGACTGAAAGAGTGAGAGCCTCTTTCTTCTATGGAAAAGAAGACTGCAACTTGAGAAAGCCGGTAACAGGGCTCACCGGTGACAAGGACTGCAGCATTGCTGAAAGCACCGTGCTGTCCTACACACACACAGAGGCTGGTGAGAAAGCCACTTTCTCTGAACAGCAGCACTGGAACCTCAGGTCAGACAATAGGAGAGCAAAGCAGTGCTGGGCTAGGCTGCCTGGCCTCTGCCACCAGATGTGGCAGATGTGTGTCAGCATCACCAGGAACACCCGCCTGGTCCTAGGCTCCAGAAAACGACCAGGTGAGCTCCAGATGTCTCATTCACTCCTGTCTTTCTAAGAGGAAGAAGACAGTGGAAAAGTATTAGAGGCAGACACTGGGAAGACAGAATATAAAGATCATTTCTGTGACCGATCCCAACTTAAGTGAATTGACTGGAATAACACGCACAAGGTTTTTCTGCCCATCAGAAGAAAAGGTGAGGATGGACTATGAAGGGAGGCTGCTGTTGGCAGTCCAGGCTTTTCTCTGTTTATGTGCAGAAGTGGGAGGTGGAGAGCCTGGATGATGGGGGGACTTGCGGGGACTGCAGAGGAAACAAAGGCTCTTACAGCAGAGGCAGTTAAATGGCAGGTCAGGGAAACACTTACTTTTCCCTTTCTGACACAGGTTCCCTGTCTGATGTGGGTGAGTCAAATAAAGTAAACGTTCTCTCTCTGGTGCTTAAACAAGCATTTCTCATCCTCCATGTACTTGACCTGACAGTAACACCAAACAGCCCCAAATGCAAGTGAGGCACACCAGAGGTGATGCCATGCTTCTGAGGAGAAATCAAGGATAAGACATTTTCAGATGGGAAGCCCAAAGCACTGTACCTGCAGGTCTCCAGCTCTGAACCATCACCCTTATCACTAATAAATAGTTTCACTGGAAAGAGAGAGACATGAAGTCATCACCATTTAGAAGCAGACACAAACACAGCAAAGCATGTTTGGGTGGGCTAATTCCCATTATTTATTAAAAAGAATTAATAACACCCCCCCACGCCCCATCTATCAAACAACAAATTACTGATCAAGGGAATGTTTTGTGCAAAAAATACTCTGTGGAGAGGACCAAGCTGAATAAAATCCACCACTCACATCACAGCCTGCATGAAAGGCCAGTGAAACAACATGCTATACAAGGCAGAAGGGCTCTGATACATGTTGCCTTGACAGAGCAAATCTATGTGAGCAGATATGGCTATGAGTCCCCTAAAAACAGTCAGGAGAGGGCTGATAACAGGGCAGCTATCACCAAGGGACACTGAGGAACAGCCAGAAGAGCATTTGGGAGGCAGAGCCCCAACTCAAAAGACCAAGAACACCACACACGAAGAAACTGCTTCCTTTTTTTTGTTCCTACATTAAGAAAACAGGACTTTGCACAAAGTTACCTGTAAATGGAATAAAACTAACAAGGTATCGACTGCAAATTTGCCACCAAAGAAGCAATTCACAAGACCACAACATTTGCTGACATCTGGAACCAGAAGGAGTAACAGTCACATCAAGAGTACTGCACAGATTCCAAAGAGAAAACCTGGGGTCATATTCCCTTCAAATTAAGATAGTAGAGGTGACAGAAGCTCTTGGACAAATCAAAAGGTTTAAAAAGGTTACAGGGAGCTTGTTAACAACTGAGTGCAGTCTAACACGGGAACGAAGAACTCTGGAAAAGGGATGGAGGGAGCAGCTGGAGCCTTCCCTGGAGAGGATGCGGTAACTTGCACACGGGCAACAGAAAGTATCCGGATACACCGGCGGCTCGGCTGGTGCCGGGGCTGGTGGCTCAGCGCGGCCGGCTTCTGCCGCGCCGGTGCACCCATCGCGGCATCGGGTCGGACCGATCCCGGGCCAACGGGGTGCCAAAACGCAAAGGAAAAGCTTAGCGAGGTGGGGAGGAGAGAGAACCCCCAACAGTAAAACGCAAGGGACTGCTGGGCTCCTTCCTGGCTTTGCACAGGAGATCGTGGAGGAGGGGTGATAACAAGTGGGGAAGCGAAGAGATGGGGAAGCTTAAGAAGCCCCAGACGTACCCTCCTGCCCGGGGCTACAGCCAGCAGGTAACAGGGCAAGGGACAATCAAGGAGCGGCGACCGGTGGGACTGGGAGCATCGGGGTTCTCGCCGGGTCCCCGGTGCCTTTGGAAGGCAGCGGGATGCCGAGGCAGCTCCCGGCCGTGGGGCTCCCGCCGTGTCCAGGTGAGCCCTGGGCCGGTCCCAGCGGGCGACACCGGGACACCGATGGAGCGCTTCGCCGGGACACCTGCCCACCTCCGCAGCGCTTGCAAACTTCTCCCGGAGTTGCAGCCCGCCCGCTCCCCTACCGGCTTTACAAGGGTCGCGGTACTCCATCAGCTCCTCCGCCGTCTCCGGCTCCTGCACCGTTAAGGCGATTCCCCCTCCGCCCGTCCCCGCGGTAGGCACAAGTAGCAGCAACAGCAGCAAGCAGCGGAGCGGGGCGGCCCCGTGGCCCATAGCGGCGGAGCGGGCGGCACAGCTGCCCGGGATGCGGGCACTGCGCGGCGCCAGCAGCCCCGCCGCCGCGGTGAGGGGCGGGCGGGGGG
>NDXB01004179.1:65643-76989 GCA_002631895.1 Agapornis roseicollis | reverse complement strand
GGGGGGGGCCCCAGCCGCCCGCCCCCGGGGGGGGGGGGGGGGGGGGGGGGGGGGGAGGTGTGTGTGTGCCGCCACCGTCAATCAAGGCACGGACAGCCAATCACGACTGCACCCGGACTTCTCCCCACCCTCGATGGACCCCAAAGCCCCGCCCGGCCCTGGGCTGCGGAGTCCGTCGGGAACGGGACACCCGTTTCCTCTCCCCGTTGTCGCACTTGGGTGCAAGAGCTGAAACTATTGCACTAAAATAAAGACAACCAAATTCATTAATAATTGCCATTATTATTTGCCGCCAAAATAATCACTGCTTGAAAGGCAGCCAAAGAGAAATAGTCCAGCTACCCGCTGGGAGAAACATTATTAGGCATCACAGCCTTAAAACCCACATGTGCAAGGAGTTGCAAGACTGTGGATGGAGAAGGATGTGTGGAAAGCAAACCCGAAGTAAAGAATGGGAGAAATTAAGAAAGATGGGGCAAAGCATCAGGGCGTGTGTCTACCTCTCTAATGCACTTTTAAAGTGCATTATAGTAGATTTCAGGGACAACTGGGCTGTTTAACTGGAAATTTGTGCTTTGGGATCACCCCACTAGATGCTGCAGAGTCTTAAGAGTTGTCACATACGGATCAGCCGTGTCCTTTCATATGGATTCAACACTGCATAGGGCAGTTGCTGCTCAAACAAGACATTAGAGTCTGAGGCTGCAGCAACAGTTAAAGGTCTGTCACCTACCCTCATGCCACTCAACAGACGCAGCACTAGGCAAAGACAGTACAAACCCTGCCCTGGTGAGCAGAGAGCTGACAAGTGTGCAAACTCAGTGGGGAGTTTTGGGATGAACATTGACACCACGATCGCCCTGTGCCATAACTCTTTGCTCCTTCAACTGCATGCTCCCAGGCTCCCACAGTAGGATCATCGAGCAGTGTTTCGCATTACAGCACCAGTTCCAATCCCTTCCTTCACTCAGACAGATGATGGCTTGCCATCAGCTATCCATAAACTTGTCACTTCCATCTATGGCAATGAATGATACCTGAGCATAAAAAGAAACAACGCGATTCAGGCATTTCCTCAGCAGGGTACTGCAGGCTAATGCAGGCTACTGCACGCCACTTCTGTTTCTGCCTCTTCTCCTCCCCCCTTCCCCTAATATTGGCTTCCCAGAAAAGATAAAGTCAGGAAATGAATATCCTCTCCAAACCTTCACAGAGGCCAAAAAGCTGCATCAAACCCTGGCACGAAGACCATGGTTAAAATCTCTGCTGATTGAATGCGCTAGAGTTTTCTACAACTGATGAAAAACCCATTGGGTGAAGACAAAGAGCTGGGCTAGGGAGCACAAGGAGACTCTCTCGCACATGAAGGGGAGACTGGCACAAGTTACACACTTTCCACACCAAGTATCAGGTTCTCCACCTATTTCCCATAACACACAGCACTGGGGAGACACAGCCCATGTAGCTACCCAGAGGGGGAGGTCAAGAAAGATAAAACACAGGTGTCAAATAGGCTGCTACCAGCAAGGTGCAAGACCTGCATTCAGACTTCAACATCGGTGGTTCTGGCAATAGCTCAGCAGAAGACACAACACATTTCTTCCACTTTGTGCTTCCAAGCAGGTCTCGAAGGATCAAAGGAGGAACCTGAAGGACAGGGATCAGCAGGTGCAGAGTCTGGATCCCCCACAAGGGAAAGGCTCAGGTTACTCCAGGCGCTGTTACTCACGGGGTTGGAAGATAAAGCATGCACAGGAAAGGTCTGGGAATTTCATTGCAAGAGTGCAACACCCTTTTGGTGCACCAATCTTGATAAAATGAGGCAAAACCAGGACTAACAAGAGCACATTTCAATGGATGGGTCAAGGTTGTGATTAGGACTTACTGCTAAAAGTGCTGCTTGGTAATTTGATTTCCCTGAGGATGCTCATTCCAAAATCTCTGCCCTTCACTCCTCACTGATGGTCGCCAAACTGGGGTTGCAATACAAAATCAAGCTTGGAGAATATCAGCACTGTGAATGGAAGCCCTAAACGAGTACCAAACTCCCGAAGATTTGACATGCAGCTGACCCAGCCATTGATGAGCATCCTGAACAGAAACAAGGAAAGGATAGGTAATTTTTGAAACCTGTGTTAGGCTGCTACTTTCTGTGATTTTGTCGAAGAGAAAAGCCTAATGGTTACTTTAAAAGGAAAGGATGATTTACCCTCTGTGCTTCAGAACTCCCAATTCTAATGAGATAACAGCTCTTTCTCTCTACTCTGTAGAGAAGGTGCTGGCAGTATTACTTCACTTCTGAGCTGGAAAATAAAAGCTTTAACACTTACAAGGGTGGGTCAACAGCTTCCTTCATGAGCATCATGGATTAGCAGAGCAAGCGCCATCCTTGTCAGCAGTGTGGAGAGCTGGGCTGTCACCCACTAAGAGCAAAGTCTTTTGACCACTTAGAAACTAACCTCTTTGAGGGTGGCAACCTATGCTGTGGAGCCCAAATTCTCGCATACAGAAGCTCTGTATAAACATGGATAGGCATACAAAAGAACATCCTACAGGTTTGAAGGAGGAAGAGGAAGGGAGCAAAATAAAATGTGGCTCATTAATTGTGCCAATTATTCAGAGGAGTATATTATTATTATTATTATTCACATAAAACAAAAAAATTGCCCACTAAAGCAGACTCTGGAAATCCTGAAAATGAGAGCTGCTTAACCCTTCTAGAACTGGCTCAGGGTAACAGTCATGGCATTATGCAACTGGCATCCAAAGCAGTGCACACAGAGTAATGACTACTACCTGGTGTTTAGAAGATCACATCATTTTGATTGGCAAATGCCACATCAGTGCAAACAAGGAACACAATAAGCCCTGTGAAAGCACATTTTTCATCTGAGCTGGTAAAATAGTCAGTGAAGTTTCACACCAGCAATGCAACTCGTGACACCCACAGCTAGCTATTTGAAAACAAAACAATCTCTATCCATCGCTGTCAAAGGCAGCCTTTTCCTTTGCAGAATCCCCTCCTGCCCAACACATGCAAACAAAATCCACTGCCTTTTCAGGCCTCGCTAAGCAGGAATGCACACAGCTTTTTCTGAACAGCATCCATGAGCAAAGCTATGCAGGAGCTACTTCACACATAACATGTCCCGAGGCCAAAACACACACATACACATTTATTAGTTCTTCCACAAGACCTGCTTCTTCCCTCTTGCCAACACTTGGGTACATCGAATCTTCCAACAAAGTGACAGAAGGCACTACTCCTTCGGAGCCTGTTCCACTGCTGACTTTCCTGGTCTTAGCTCCCCAAACATGCTAATATATTTCCTCCTCCATGCACATCACCACTCAAGGGCAGATGGACCCCTGGAGACCGGCAGCACATCCCTCCGAACACAAAGCATTCTCTTGCCTTGGCATTTCCAGTGTCCCTCACATCTGCTTAGGCTTAGTTCATTGCTTCCTGCTGCACATGTAACCCTGGGTGCCATGCATCACTTCCTACAGGCACCACTGTGTGCTCTGCAGAGCTATCACCTCCCTTTGCTTGATGACACTCTATCAAAGGCTCATTTAATCTGTTAGTATCATTACAGGCTTCCCACCCTGATGAAGTATGTTCAATTTCCCCCTCTTCTCTTGCACATTTTCTCCACCTGGTTTTATCTAGCAGTCTATTGCTCTCAACATTCCTTGTAACTCCTAGAGCTGATCCCTCTCAAGACAGCCATTCTTCACCAGCTTGACCACTATGATTGACAAATCCAGGTGATAAAACTAATATTGACCCCTGATTTCACTTTCATCCATCACACATTTTAGTCTCTCCTGCAGTAGGTTGCTGAGGGGTTGTTCTTTCTTTAATCAAGTTTATTGCATTGCCACACAAGAAATACTTGTAAGGTGGTTAAATGATTCACTACCCTTTCACTAAAGGAATCTTAAAAGGTGCTGACACATGTGCTGAAACTTGTTCCAGGGGTTCTGAAATCCACTCTACAGAGCTTGCTGCAGTCATAGGCAAGGATGACAAGACACATGTACCTGTGCCTTAACAACTCAGCACACATTTAAGGAGGTGATCCTGCCCCTCTACTCTGGTCCTGTGAGATCCCACTTGGAGCACTGTGTGCAGTTCTGGTGTCCTCAACATAAGAAGGACATGGAAATGTTGGAACAAGTCCAGAGGAGGGCCACAAGGATGATCAGGGGACTGAACCATGTCCTGCATGAAGACAGGCTGGGAAAGTTGGGGGTGTTCAGCCTGAAGAGAAGGCTGTGTGGAGACCTCATAGCAGCCTTCCAGTATCTGAAGGGGCCTACAAGGATGCTGGGGAGGCACTGTTCTTTTGGGACTGTAGTGGTAGAACAAGGGGTAATGGGTTCAAACTTACACAGGGGAAGCTCAAGTTAGATATAAGGAAGAAACTCTTTACTGTGAGCGTGGTAAGGCACTGGACACATTATCCAAAGAACTGGTAATTGCTCCATCCCTGACAGTGTTCAAGGCCAGGTTGAACAGAGCCTTGGGTGACATGGTTTAGTGTGAGGTGTCCCTGCCCATGTCAGAGGCATTGTGATTAGATGACCTTCAGGTCCTTTTCAACCCTAACCATTCCATGATTAACCACATAGCCCTCCTATACACAAGCACTGACACTTTGGGAAGCTAAGAGTAAGTAACCTATGGTTGGAAAATTTCTTCCTGTTCATCAACGTAGCAGCAGACTGGATTTTAAGTCTTCTAAAAAAACCCACCAAACATTTTTCCCATCATTACTATAATCCTTTAACTGTGCAAGGAAAACCAAGTTACTTCTGGGGTATTTTTGAGATCTTATCAGAGACAAGCTGTGGGAGGCAGGAAGAGAAATTTATCTCAAGTATGAATTTTGGCTTGACCACTGGTTCCCAAACTGTGGCATGAAAAACTCATGTTTCATTACTTCACTTAAAATCCATTTCAGGGTTCATACAGAAGTCAGTTCTACTTGGAAAGCATTGAGCTGATGGGTCTGGTGATCTCTGCAACAAGGTTAAGCAGGAGGGCATGGGAATACCTTTGGAAAAGCATCTGTTCCAAATTCTGAAAGGTGAATCCACTGATCTATCCAAAGGTTTGTTGTGGGTTTGGTGGTGGGTTTTTTTGGTTGTTTTGTGGGGTTTTTTGTGTTGGTTTTTTGTTTCTTTGTTTTGTTTTGGGTTTTAAAATAAATAAATAAAAAAATCTGTCTTCAATATTTTTTTTCTGTTTTTCCCTAAAGGATGGATCTGGGAAAGTAGGAACATTCCCCTAAGCCTCTGATATGAATGAAGATGGGGTAGTTGCATTTACCTGTTCACCCAGAGGCATCCTTTACAGAGGCTGGTAGCTACCTGAGTTTAGGCTGTTTCCCAACAGTGAGTAGAATTTAATGAACCTCTCAAAAAAGCTGCTTCATGGAAACTTGCCTTAGAGCAGTTTCCCAAACACAGGAAACTGCTGTTCCTACACAGGATTTCTGCACTTACATTTTTCTGTAGCAACATCTTCATCCAAAACACACACCTGGCTACAGCACGGAATATGCAGCCATTTCCTCGTCAGGCAAACAATACTTTAAAAAGGTTTGTCATTCTTACATGTCATTCTTTAGATAGCTAAAACCAGTCAGACATTTCCTTCTTCACTACTTATTTCACTATACATGTCATAAAAAAAGAGGTGGTACATTTCAGATTCAGACAAAGGTGGGTGTTTGATCAGTTTCTGGAAGAGAGAAACACGGGAAAAGATCTCAACAAAAATCAACTTTCAGCTTCAACTAAGCAATTGAAATTACTAAAAACTGTTCTGCAGAGTCAAACATAGAACTTGGAGTAACCCATTGCATCTCTGCAACAATTTATTATAAACCTCCCCCATTCTTGCAGGTAAACAGGTGTCTGTCAGATCTCTTTTTAAAACAAACAGTAATGTTCACCCAACTCACCTGCCAAATTCTGGCCAGACATTTAGAAGAGAAATGAGGAGGAAATTTCCATCCCATTCCTGTAGCTACTCCTCTGTAGCAAAGCTAGAAAAGCCCCATGCTAAGCTAATATGTTTTTTTCAGTCCAATAAAGCAATATGGCTAAATCAAGACTGATGATTCAGAATAAAAAAAAAATAGTGTAAAATGAACTCAAAGGGGCCAGTACATCACCAGTAGCCCAGAAAAGCACCATGTCTTGTCCACTGCTTCAGTATATCACACACCACCAAAACTCCAGAGACAAATCTTTGAGATCTGAGAATGAGTAGTCACAAAGCCTTCCTTTAATTCAGTGTGGCATGATGTTCTCAGCTACGTTTGGAAGCTTCTCAGAGCAAGTTAGTTACTATAGAATGATAGAATGGTTTGGGTTGGAAGGAACCTTGAAGATCGTTCAGTTCCAACCCCCTGCCAGGGGCATGGACACCTTCCACTAGACCAGGTTGCTCCAAGCCCCATCCAGACTGGCCTTGAACACTGCCTGAGAGGGGCAGCCACAGCTTTTCTGGGCATCCAGTGCCAGTTCCTCAGCACCCTCAAAACTTCAGGTCTGTGCTTTGGTGAACTGGAATCTATCAAGGTAACTGCTGCATCATACGGGTAAGCATGTCTCAGTATTAGAAAACCCTGAAATAACAGTTCCGTGAAATTATGCATTTTGTTTATTGCACATAAACTAAGCCTGAAAATGCATGGATTTTCTGGAATGCTGCAGTCAGGCGATGCCAGTTGAAGTATGAACTTGCGTAGTTATGCTTTGGAATGCTTCAAGCTCAAGGTCTTGAAGGAGGTTTTCCATCTAGAATGTAAGGAAAGATCCTATGGGTTTCGTTTTCCTAACAAATGAAGCCTCAGCACAGTAGAACCTCCAGAAAGACTTGACATATCATTCTGCATTGCATTACTAGGAGCTGGCAAGAAAATTAACCTATCAACAAGCCAGAAGTGCTGATAGCAACTAACAATCTCCCCTGCTCAAGACAGATGAATCCTTGGGTCTACTGCAAAAGCCTTTCACCCTGGCAAATACATGGATGAAAACAAAAAGACCACAACTGGTATGAGGCTGGGGCAAATCACACCATAACAGCAGCTTTGCCTTTAGAGCTCTGCCTCCAAAATAGGTTAATCCACCAGATAAAAGAGCTTTTTCATATAATTTTCCAGATTTAATTTCTGCCCTTCAAGAACTGCTTGAATTTACTGGAACTGCATTAAACCCTTCCAGATTCATGGGTTCTCCCATTTCCCTCCCCCACCTTCCCTGCACACCATAACCCAAAAATGGAAGAAAAAATTCAGAACCACAGAACTAGTTATAAAAGCAAATACTGCAACAGCTCCTTCCCACAACTGAAAAAAGCACCTCCTGGATAAAACTGAGATGTGAGGAACAACTTGTAGGACGCACATGCAGGTATCTCCTTTGGAAAAAAGAGAATTTTCTCACTGAAGCTATTTAGCAAAAAGCAAATGTTCCTTTGCAAGGCTTTGGAAAACAAATGGCACCATTTTGTTGTTGTTGTTAAAAAAGGCTCCTGAAGAATGCAAGACATAATTGTGCTGCTTCAAAATTCTGAAGCATGGCTTTATTCCAACTGAAGTCCAGCAACAGCAGGGGCTTTCCTGACTTCAGTGCTAATCCTAGCACAAAATACTCACCTTAGACAGCAGCAGTGGTAATAGCCATAGCAAGGCTGCCACTACTATAAGTATATCTAGCTAGAAAAGATCTAAGGGATACAAATATGGAATCCTTCTCCAACCTAGTTCCAAATGACTCTTAAAATGAACCACAAGCTGCTCAGTTACAAATTAATTCAAGGTAAGAGGACCCCTCCATTCCATCTCTTACTTGTCTACAGACTGCAGAAGAGACTTTTTCCCTGAGCTTATACCTTTTGGACACGTTCCAAAGGAGTAACTGCGGATGCACTCACCATTAGGCATTTTTGCTCTCTTCAGCATAGCTTGTGTCCATAAACTTCATTGGGCAAATCTGGCTAGAAGGTGGTGATGCTGAAGCCAGAGCAAAATGTAACTTTCTCATTTGTGTTACCTCTGCAGTAATGATAGTGGTAAGAATATGCTATCAATTTCACCCAGTTTCAGCAATGAAAGCGTACAAAGTATGAGCATTCTGGTTTTGTTTTTTAACCTGAAGCTTGTTAAAGAAACACACCTAGACTATTACACAGAAAGCAATTTGTGTGTCCATTACACACTCTGGAATGTAACAGAATCGTAGAATATTTAGGGTTGGAAAGGACCTTAAGATGACCTAGCTTCAACCCCCTGCCATGGGCAGGGACACCTCACACTAAACCATGCCAGCCACCCAAGGCTCTGTCCAACCTGGCCTTGAACGCTGCCAGGGATAGAGCATTCACAGGTTCCCTGGGCAACCCATTCCAGTGCCTCACCACCCTAACAGTAAAGAATTTCTTCCTTATATCCAATAATTCAAACTTCCCCTGTGTAAGTTTGAACCCGTTACCCCTTGTCCTACCACTACAGTCCCTAATGAAGAGTCCCTCTCCAGCATCCCTATAGGCCCCCTTCAGATACTTGGAAGGCTGCTATGAGGTCTCCACGCAGCCTTCTCTTCTCCAGGCTGAACAGCCCCTGTCTTCATACAGGAGGTGCTCCAGTCCCCTGATCATCCTCGTGGCCCTCCTCTGGACTTGTTCCAATGCTTCCATGTCCTTTTTATGTTGAGGACACCAGAACTGCACACAATACTCCAAGTCAGGTCTCACGAGAGCAGAGTAGAGGGGCAGGATCACCTCCTTTGATCTGCTGGTCATGCTCCTTTTGATGCAGCCCATCATATGGTTGGCTTTCTGGGCTGTGAGCACACACTGCAGTCAGCTCATGTTCATTTTCTCATCGACCAACACCCCAAAGTCCTTCTCCAGAGGGCTGCTACATTCTGGAAAGGAATTAATAGACACTGTTGCTTGAAACATTCAGACATCAAAAAGAGAGCATAATGTAATGTTTATTTGCAGTCTCCATTATCTCCAATCCAGTATTCACCACTTTTCATACATGAAGTCCCAGGAGTGATTTCTATATGCACTCTGCCTCAACTGAAAACACAACTGTATTTATCTAAAGCATTTGATCTAGATTTGCTGTTGATACACAACTATTTACCCAATTCTCTGACCTCTGTAGCACAAGTGAGAAGAGAAGCACTGGGCTGCCAACTGATGAGTTACCAAAAAGTGTGAATTCAAGAACCAGAAACTCCTAATAAACAACCATAGAAAAAGGATTGTTGGCTGTAAGATCTTTATTTCTTCCATAAAAGAGGAAGGACTACATCATCTAAGCAGAGAGCTTCCGAATTCTATTAAGCAAGATGGTTCAATCTATATCCACAGTTGGGGGGGAGAGGGGAGGGGTGGGCAAATAAATAACCTTGCCCCAAAACAGCAACCATAAAGACAAGCTGTTCAAAACTGGTCACGTTTTGCACTCCGTAAGAAACCAGAAGAAAAGGGGAAAACAAAGCAAACCCCCAACTTGCGTCCTAGAGTGGAAGTATAAAAATGCCAATTATTTCAACACAGTAACTCTCCAGAAGAACGTGCTTGCAGAAACAAAAGCAATGCCTGTGCAGTAAGTATCTTTTCAATGTCACTTTAAAAGCTATACAATCCTATTTGGATATGCAAAAGCTTATAATGCCAGACGACAGAGAAAGCAAGTAGGCAGCCCACCATTCTGTGGCATTAAAAAGTGATTAAATGAAATTCACAAATGGTTTAGTGACATTTCTGATAGACTAATCACATAGCAGTGCTCTAAATAGAGAAACAGATCCATTATCAAAATACTCCCTTTAAAAAACTTGTATCTCAGCAGAGTACTTAATGTATTTATTGTGTGGAGATAATGGCTTCTCACTTCAGAGTTAGAAGAACATGGATGAAAAGAGGGCTTCCCACAGCTGTATGCACTAGCAAGAACTAGTACAAAACCCACTCTTTGCTTTAAGTCTCCATGTTTTGGAACAAAGGAAAACTGTTGACCAAGTTTATGGGCTCATCTTAAAATCATCCTGTACTTTAAAAAAAACCATTACCTTCTGTTAAACGGCACTGTTCAGCTACAGACATCAACAATTCACTTGAAGCAAAACTTAATTATTTTCTGACAGATTGGCTAAAATTGTCCAGGGAAATCAGAGCTGAAAGCTCAAATACTTTCCACAAGCTATATACAGGAGGATGAACTGCTTCTCACTATTACTTATCAATTCAGTTTCCCCACCCTCCAACCCAACTCTGCTAAGCACAGGTGTTTCTCACTGTGGCTACTGCATTATTGGTACTTTTATAGAGACAATACAGTGCTGATCAATACAAACACTTTGCTCGTTTTTTAAATTCAGGAAGTTGCCTTCTCCATGGCAGGAGCTTTTATATCAGAAAAGCCACACTGATGAAAACATCCCTGTGTGGCAGATACCTGAAAAAAAAATATATATACATACATATATATATATATATATATATCAACCCAACTGGCTCTCAAATCTGTCACAAACATATTCAGAATATTTCTAGCTAAACACAGTGCATAATTAACAGTCATCTTAGAAAGACTTAACCTTTATTTGCCCATTTATTTCAGCCCACACTTACCCCTACTTTTCTCAGTACACTAGCTGGATCACAAAACAGATTTCTCCACAAACAATTTAGCCAAGAAGAATCTTTTTGGGCCGGTCATCCACTTTGGAGCTCTACTGTACAATGCAGTTGTTAAGCAAATTCTGAATTCAACGCATGGGGTTTTGATATTTGAAAACCACACTAATGGTGTATACAGAAACTGGCAATCAGTATTGCCTTTACACACATTTTCAATTGCAAACTCATCTATTTTCACAGTCAGAACATTTTTGTCTGAAAAGTTTATTTTAGTTCTCTGAACACTCTAAAGCGACTGTGCTTCTGATGTTACACAAGTGTCCAGATAAGATTAACAAAAATTAAAATGTTCTAAATTACAAATTTAATTCCTGTAAGAGCTTGAGAAAGGAAATAGAACAGAAAAGCATGACATACACACATTGTGAAGAAACCCCAACTTTTCATGCAATGGCAGGCAAGATGTAAAAAGCCACCCAAATTCACACATTTTTACACCGAATCATCAGAAAAGTACTCTGTAGTAAATCTGTACATCCAAATACATTTGGGATCTACACCTAAGTTACATTATTTAATGTTATATACACTTATTACCCCTTGTATAATGCCTAAAGGAAAATCATTCAAACCCAAACAAAAAAAAAAAAAAAAAAAAAAAAAAA
>NDXB01004179.1:39926-65549 GCA_002631895.1 Agapornis roseicollis | reverse complement strand
AAAAAGAATAAAAAAAAAAAATACAAACCAAAAAAAAAAAAAAAAAAAAAAAAAAAAAAGCAAGACTAACTTGGAAAAAAAGGAGAATCACTTTTGACATTCCGTTAAAATGTTGGTTTTGTTTTAATCTAGACCTCAAATTGTTTATTATAAAACAAACAATCCTCTTCATTTAACATTTTGCTTTCTAACTGTACAGTAAATTGCATTGCAGAGAACACGTCCCATCTTCAAACTGTATTTTCTTTGGATGGATTCAAGATGTAGCTGGATATTACTTTAAAGATAAATAAATTGAAGTTGGTCCAACTAGAACAACAGCTGATATATTACATGCATACGGGGTTTTTTATATAGTTTTAAATTATTTTTTAAACAAATGAGTGTAGGGTATAGTTGATATCGTAAATAAACCAAAAAGCACCTGGAGTCAAAATATAAAACATACCTCCTATCCTGGCAATGGCAGTAAAAATCAGAAGAGTAATCTTTCTGGAACAGCATTTTTACATAATTTAGAAATGTTAAGTACCAGGAAGACTACTAATCAAGTAGTTTTAGCAGCCAAGTTTCCCTCTCTTTACTGAATGGAACAAATGCTTTAAATAAACCGCTTGTCCTCTTCACTGAAGAGAGCTAGTCTATTCATTTTTAATGAGCTAGGTTTTTTGTTTTGTTTTTGGGAAGATTAGCCACGTACTGTAGTAATGCCTACTGCATATAATCCAAGCATTTGCTGTGAACAGTTGGAGAAAGCAGTCAGTAAGAACCTAGGATCAATGAAATAGATGTTACTTTAAGCCATCCACAAAATGGAGACCCATATAGTGCCCAGTGTTAAAACCCAAATCTCTTCTCGCTCTTTTTCTTGTGCAAGTTCATCCCCATGAAAACAGGAGGTGATCCATAGTTCAATTTTCTTATTTCCTTAGTCAATTTTCACATTAGTGTAGATTTTACGAACAAAGGCACTTGTTCCCATGTAACCAATAGCTCCTGCAAAATAAACCAAAAATGTTGAGCATGTTAGAAAGCTGATCATCAAAAGAGGCTAGGAATATAAAACACACACACTTACATAGAAAGTCACCTAAAGCATGCATTTGGCATGCAGAAAATTATTTACCTGCAATACTTGTTTTCAAACTCTAATTATCCGTGTTTCCAGTGAACATCTGGCAAGAACTTCCCTAGTCTAGCAATCTAAATCCATTAAGCCATCTTACCAAGAGGCCATGCTCACTTGGCCTTGATAAATATAGCAGCCCCCCTACTGCTGCCAATAACCGGGTCCCTTCTTCTGAACAGAGGGTAAAAAACATACAATCACCCACTCTGCAGGGAAGGTGGATGGGAGGCGGGTTTTTATTATAAGTTACATGCCTTCTGGATGAGTGTTTTATTGGCAGATGGGTTTTTCGTTCCCACATGGCACAAATAATAATAGATCCCCATCCCAGGAGTTTTAAACTCCAAGGAGGTCTGTACAAAGAGATTAAACTAGTAGCAGTAAGTAGTTAAAGGAAATTGCAACCTGTGGTTTTCAAATTAGTAAGAATCATGAGCAGAGCATGCACTGTCACAGCAGTTATAAGAGAACAGGTCACTGGGTCTTAACAGGGGCAACAGTTTATACTAAACCCAAAATACTGCAAGAATAATCATAGCTAGAAATGAAAAAAATGCACTGGACCAAGACCTCTTCTCAGAAAGAGATTCAGCAACCTAGCTGGTCAAACCCAGAACCTCAGATTTGCCAGGCTCAGTAAATACTGTTGCCTTACAATATCTGCGGGTAATAGCTTCATCTCTTCCAAGCAAAATAAGAGTAAATCAGCCTTGTGGAAGTCAGTTTGGCCAATTCTCAGGTTAGAAGTGAAGTTGAAAATTATGGAAGAAATAGACACAACTGCTTTAAGACTGCTAGAATAATGCATCATAAAACATGGGAAGAACACATAAATCAGGACCTGTAACTTGCTACAGAGAACTTCTCATATAATAGGTCTGGATGCTCAGTAAAGAACAGAACCTAAACAGAGAAGATTTTTATATTTTTGCTTCCCTGAAGCAATACAGAAAAGCCCAGAACAAAGCACGAAACAACATTTTTCAGTGATGTGGGATGCACCAAACTTACCCAAGATGTGTTAAATACAAAATCCTAACCAACACTCAGTTTTTTGCCACAACTTCATTTCCCAATGAAAATATAAAAAGTTTCTTTTGCTATCAGAAATTAAAGGCTGCACAGACCTGCAGCCAGCAGTGCTGAACACAAAGAGTTTCTCAGAATCTGGAGAGTTATTTATATCTTGCAGACTAATTGGATAATTCTTGAGGTCAGCCATGAAGCACTCCTAAAATTTTGGGTTTTATACCCCCAAAAGCCAACATTTATATCTGATCAGGAAATCTGCACTAGGCAAACCCAATGCATTATTCCAATGCTACCACAGTGGTAAAAAGCTTGTGGAGTCAGTCTTTGGGCTATACAGCATTTCAAGCTGTATAAATATCATGGCCAGCAAATCAGGGATTTGTATTACTAACTTGGACAAAGTAGAGTTCAATTAAGACAAATACAACACACGCAAGATCAGGCTGCTGCTTCCAAGCATGAAGTGTGCTGAGGACACACCAGAGGGAATGATCCTATGATGACCTGGCAGTTCCAGGAGAGACCACTATGGCATTCAGACAGACCCAAGCACAGGCTTGGTGAACGGGAGCGCATACAGATTCTTCTGTAGTCTGTCAACTAACTCGTCTTCTGTCTTATGCAGTAAACAGACAAAATAATGTCACTAAACCCCAGTTTTAAGACTTGTCATATTTTGCCTGTTAAAGCAGGCACTACCAACAGATTCGATGCCCATTTTAGTTGCTAAACTCAGATACATTGCAGAACTTGTTCTCTGAGGGTTTCTCTAGTGATGTGATGCCAGATACCACAGAGATTTGGGAGAACAAAGCATTAATTGTGTTTCATTTGGGATCTAGTGAATGTGTGCATGAGATGGAAGTGAGGGGGAGGAGCAGAGAGTAGCAGTCACATGAGACCACAGGCTCTCAACCCCATAAACAAATCAAAACCTATTCTGAATCATAGAAGCCTTATCCATGAAGACCACTAATGGCCAATACCCAAGACAGGGGTTAAGCATCAAGGCTACTTCATAGGCATTGAATAAAACATGGGGCTGGGAGGGGGAAACCCGAGACAATGACGACAAGAGAACGTCTTCCTGAAACAAATTGCAGGACAGTTGGTTCATTTACATAAAAACTCCATAGTAAAAGGAATTATTTTATTTACTTATTAAACACCTTACCAGATAATATTTATGTGGCCTATACAGGTTTAGCAGAAACAGACTGCAAGTGTATTTCAGCAGAACAAGCTTTTTTAAAAAAAAATCAGAAAAATCAAACCAGTGAGGAAGAGAAACCGCACAACAGAAAAAGACTCAGCCTTATCTATTACTTCAAGCCAATTACCACTTCCTACAGTGGTAATGTGACAGTAAGCACAGAATTTTTTTAAAAAAGCCCTTCAATCATACTTACAGTATTTATCTGGACACTGAAGTGTGGTATTACAAGAGACTGCTCTGTATACTACCTAGCTCCTAAGCCATCCACTGAGTTGAGGAGTAATTTTTATTCTTTTCTGTTACTAAGAGGGAAACACAAGGAGCTCAAAAGGTTTGGAAGTTCTCATGGGCTCCCTACTGTCCAGTCCCAGCACTCAGATGCTCTACAGAGGGCAGCAGACTTTGTGGATCAAAGCATCCCACTACATGTGGGATTTGAGTTCACTAGGCATTGTCAGGGGAACTAAAACCCGAGTTGGATGATACAAGCATACAGAGAGTTTCCCTGTGGCTGCTTTGGACCCTAACTAGTTTGTCTCATATTCAGCTGTGTGCTGCTGAACACGCCCATTTGTGGGAGCCTCCAAAGCATAGCTCTACACACATTTCACAGGAGACATACAGTCAGTAGCACACATACTGCACAATTCTTTAACACAAATGTCTTTGTTAGACCTCAATGGCAGCAAGTTCCCTAGACAAATGCTTTTTGACAGGGGATTTTTTTTTTTATTCCCTCCACATGCTGTAAATGGGAGTTCTCACTAAAAAGGAATCTCACAGCTTCTCTTCCAACACACTTAAAAAGACAAAAAGAAATCTCAATAGAGCTGTGGAAATGAAGTTTAATGTGTTAAAGTATTTTCTGATTTTGAATAAATTTGGATTTTACTCTAATATTCCATCAAGTAGCGTCCTTCCATGACAAGAAAGCATTTGACAATCTTCCTTTTCTATGTTTTAAAAACCATTTTAATTACAGAAACTAGTGGGCAAGCTTGGCTTCTGCATCATAGACATTTTAATCAATACCAGCCTGAGCACTTTAAAAAGAAAAGATTAGAGCTGAAAAGTGTAAGCCTATTAAAGAAAAAAAAAGGAAAAAAAAAAATGGCTGCAAGACTACCAGAACAGCAGGGAAGTCTTGTAATGTGCCAAGAACCTGATAAAGCAAGATTAGATTGTATGAGAGAAAAGGGGAACAGGTACTCAACAGTTAAGAGATTATTTCCCTCCTCTTTTTATGGAGTACCATGAAATTACCCACCTTCTAGGGATATCAAGAAATGTATACTTTACTAAAATTAAGTTCCTGTAAGATACTATCCATCTCAAATATCTAATGCAAAGAAAGCCTTCCACCAGTGTCTATAAGACTATTTGTTCACTGCTGAGAAGTATTAAATAAGAATCACACTTAAAAAGCAAGCAACATCATACAAAGTGTAAAAGAACTAAGTAACACTTTTCAGAAAGTCAGGAAGCAATGGATAAAAATAAAGCTAACAGGTGAACAAGTATATACAACTTTATTACATGACCCCCATGCCAAAAACTGGTTTTCTCTAAACATCTGTCAAACAGAATCTTAGAAAGCAATGAAACCCAGCTGTACATAGGAGCACCCTGAACTCTCCTCACCCACAAATATCCCAATACTTCCTTCTCAAATGTTACCCTGAAACTTCAGTCCTTTTTGTTCTGGTCACCCTCACATATATATGCCACAAGATACAGACAGTAGTCTGTATCATCTGTATCATCAGCACTGCGATACCACTGGTGCCTCAATGGTTGTTTTTAGCTCCTTTTCTTACGGCAACAGTAAAAACTGCACAATGAAATTCTAGCATGGACTAAACTTTATTTGGAATTTGTTTTGCAGAATTTCTTGCCTAAGACTGAGTCTTTCAAGCTTGTGCTGAAGGTGAAATTCTCTGCATAGCATATAAACTATCTTCCTATCAGAAGGCACAATCCACAGAAATCTCCTGTATTAGTTAGGAATGAAGTATAAGCACAGAACTCAAAGATTCTGTTTCAAAATTGTAAGCTTTTTTCAGCAGATCTTGCAGATATACACACTCCACCACCAAAATCACATAGCTAAAATCAGAAACATAACAGTCTGGAAAATTCCAATAGAAAACTGCCAATATATTTGAAACTTACCACACATGATTCCCAAAGCTGTGCTAAATACTGCCATGTAACCAAAGTAAAATGATGTTTGAAACAAGCCATACATCCTGAAAAAGATAGGTAAGAATTTATGCTAGGTATTTTCTCCATTTTTTTATCAATAAACTTATTTGACAGTGCAGTAATCTGATACTCAAGCAAGAAAACTACCACTTACTTTGTCTTGAAAAAGTAGTAGTAAAAGGAGTACATGTAAACATAAATTGCAGTTGATGCCGCAGAAAGAAAGCTTGTCCATTGCCTGAAAGTAAACACACATGTCCATCATATATCTAATCAAAAGGCTTTCCAAGAAGATGCAAACACACTGACACCTCAGCCTGAAAAAAAGTGCACTGGTTCTACAGACTTATTTAACAAGATCTACATGTTATCTGCTGTAAGTGACAGAAGCCTCTATTGCAACAGCTACCACGGACACCAAGTGATGATCCTCCTTCATTCATATTCCTGTGTGCCTTCACATACCATTTTTTATAAAAACATACATGAGCTCACAGATGCACATACACGAGCTCACAGATGCACATACACACAGAAAGCTCCTGTACAGAAAGGATCCAAGAACTGCTTTTATTCCCTACAGCTAAAATCTGGACATGGGACATTTTGATAAGACCCACCTAGACTGAAGAAACATTGTTGTCCTACAGAACTCCCATAATGTGGTTAACTATGCAAATAATGCAATACTTACCACCTGTAATCCTCTGCATTTAGCAGGAAATATGTACAAACGATAGTCACACATACTGTCACAATGCAGAGGATAACGAGAACCAACATCATAAAGCCATAAACATAGTAGATCTTATAAGCCCAGAATGAAGTAAAAATGAAATACCTGGAGAGTAAAAAAAAATATGCAACAATACTGTAATTGAACTTAACTGATTTTAATTTTTAATCAAATCAGTAAATAGCTGACAGACTCACATTTCAATAAAAATTGATCCGAAAGGAAGGATTCCACCTAGGCAAACAATAACAGCTGGTTCCATGAACCTGAAAGGTATTAAGATTAGTTTAGGGGCAATTTTTAATCTTTTGTTTATAAATATATTAAGATATATGAACAGATTACTAGTACTATAGCACAGAGAATTATTTAAAAGGCATGCTAAACAAGAACATTTCTCTATTATACCAGCATATTAAAAAGAAGATTTTCGCAAAGATGTCATGTGTATGGATAGAAGTTATTCTTGGGGAAAGCTGAAACAAACATAAGACTCATGCCTATATCACCTACAGGCAGGAAGTTAGATATCTAACCAGTCCTAAAGACTACAGAAAGAATCTCCCTTGGCCCAGAAGAGCCTAAGCAATCAAGCCCCGTAACATTCATTAGCCTTGAATAAAGTTGGAGAAAACTCAGAGCTCTTGATGGCTACAAATACAGCAAAAAGGCACAAAAAAAATTCTGCATGGTAATGGTTATGTAACTAAGAACCAGTGTTTATTTTTAATGCTACGCTGAGTCATGAGCTGTGGCCAAAAATGAACACTCAGCTACCTGTAGATGATACTGTCATTTATGAAAGGTGACCTCTGTGCAGTACTTGCAGTGATGCCAAATCTAGCTAGTAACCAGTGATTTAATTTGCAGCTTCTTTTATTATTTACAGGGATACTTGTCTAAGTTGATGGTGTGCAATTTCATTACCTTCAAGAGAAGTATCTTATTTCTTTTTATCTGTCATGCTGACCCAGAAAAATCCATCAGATTTCAAAGATACAGGTAACAGTATACATTGGGTTCTAGTATCTGTGCTGCATAACCCACCACTAACAAGAGACTAAGTGTGCTGCACTTTCTGGATTGTCACAGGCATACATGTTTCAGTGCCCAATTCACTTTGTCTGTTCCATTCCTCTGAATCGGGAAAGTAAGAAAAATCTATTAAAAATCCTCTGATGATATTTTCATTTCCATAACTTGCTGCTTCCATCTCAGAATTAAATCAATAGGAAAAGGTGACTGCATTCATGACTTTCCAAAATCCCATCTGCTTTTTGATACTAGGCACCCCTTTACATTCACTCAAAAAATAAAGGCTGATTCGCAATTCAAATGGCATACCTGGAATATTTTAGGCTCTGTGACATTAACAAAAGTGCAGAATTAGGAAAACAGCATTGCAAGCTTCTCCTCACTACCAGCCTGCAAAGATGTCTCAGCTTGTACATGAAGACCATTAACCAGAACAGTTCTGCCTTCCAGGCACATTCAATCCTAAATTTGTAAGAGGCATTAACTAAAAGAGGAAGGTTTAGTTTCAAGATACCCATACTGGGTTGGGACCATCCTTTTTACATAAAAGACTAAAGAGCATATCCGGCCAAATGTGAATTGGTGACCCAGGACTGTGAAATTTGCTACAACTATTAACTATCATGTTTTAATTCAACTGAAAGATCATATTAAGGAAGTATCAGCAGAACTGTTCTTCTAGGCACAGCTCAATTTAAATTTTTTCTGTGATAACTTTTTTATTTAATAATCACACCTGCAAAGTCATTTTAAACATACTGAATTGAATACTTCTTAACGCTCATGCTTCTCTTTACCATTTTTTCTCTGGTATAGGACGAGGCACTGCATTGACACGACATGGAAAATTAGGCTGTCCTGACAGATTACGGCCAAGAATCGTACCAACAAGATTCAACGGAAGAATGACAAAGAAACAAATACAGCACACTGCCACCTGCAAGCAAAAAGAAAAGAATAAATAAATAAATAAAAACCCAACAGGCATAAGATGACCAAAGACAACCAGCCCACTCTCTATATATTAGCCCTTGGTAATTACTGCTGTAGAATCATACTTGTGGTTATGAAGCATTAGTCAACATGTATCTATTTTATCAAACAGAAGCATTCATTTTCCTGAGAAACTTCTTAATAATTATTATTAAGTGTACTTTCTCGCCTCAGTTGAGAGAACAGAACCATTAGAGATTCGGATTTTCTGCACAGGAAAGAAGTGGAAATCTTCACAGTACTTCATCACAGAAGATTCTGTCAGCTTGTCTTTTGCAGAGTAAGCTATCCCTGGGAGTTAACGTCCAGCGGTTAGGTACTTGCACAAAATTAAAACTGCTGGGTGCAAAATTTTTAATCCAATCCAAAAAAGAAACCCAAACATGAACTGCAAAGCCATGTTAGAATGCTACCAACCAAAATTTAGGGTTCAGTTTTCTCCACCATCCACCAAATGGGTACTTAAGAACACAGACTGCCAAAGATACAAGTGATCATTTGTATGCACACATATACAACTTAGAAGTGCAATGGTCCTATTACATATAGAGATTAAGTTTACACACAATGTGGCAAAGTCAAGCCAATGTTCCAGCTCTTTCCAAGGAAACAGCCTCCTTAAAATTTCACTATGAATCACCTTTTTTCCCCATATATGTATGTAGCTCTACTTCTGCTATTCCTTAAAAGAGTATTTTTTTCTTCCAAAACAGGGAAATTCAAAGTGTTCAGCAAGATGTTCTCTATTTTGTACCATTTCATCCCAAGATGCATTTGCATTAGACAGTTCGTTAAGATTTTGATACTGATAATTAAAGACAGAACAGTTACCTGTGATGTAATAACCACAGTTCTGAATACTGACCCTGTGTCCTCCTTTTTGCAAGCATGTGAAAATACTGCCTTTTAAAAGGACTGTTGCCTGAGGTGCTGTGTACACCCTGCTGCCTCCTGAGCAAAGAGGCTATAGCCTTCTTTCACACCATCAGGACACAAAGTCCATGGCAGCAGATTAATCCAAAACAATGGATAGAAGACCAAGTCTAAGATTCACACACTGACTTGTTTACAAAGCAGTTACTCCAGGATAAATAAAGGCTGTTCACATATGTTGTATCTATAGAATTCTATGCCAAGTAACTGAAAAGCCAGAAATACATTAGCTCAATACAAAGCATTACATCAATCACACCAGGCTACATCTGACAAAAGTCTGTGGGTTATCCCTCTATTATTGACTTGTATAGCATTACTAGGCTAGGCCAGATGCGAATGGAAAATGTTGCCTGTGGTTGAATGGAGCAAGCCTTCATGCTTCATAGAAGTAGTACATCAAACAGGTGGTCAACAAGCAGAAGCACTGTCCAGACTGCTCTGTATATCTTTGAGGAGACGTTATTAAAGAATTACATCGTTAGCCACTACAGTATGAAACTTCAGCGATACATATGGAAAAGCTAGGTAGTATTTATACTTGCCAATAATAAAGCAGGTTTTAAACAATTAATACATATTTGTTATCTCCTATTTATCATCTTCCATTACTTGAAAAAACACGGGTAAGCAAGCATAGTTCTAGGTTGCCTAAAATAAATTACAGAAGTATTCAGCTAACTCACTTAAAGGTTCTGCCCTTTAAAACTACTCAGTCTAAAAGAAGAGCAGATGAGAGTTTTCAGAGAAAAATGTCAAAAAAGCACTGGAAAAATATCAAAAACCAACCATCCTGACTGCTACATTTAGCAAAATCCTGACCAGAAGTCCCAGCATGTTTGAGGTACACTGGGTAGGAGAAACATCCAGGAATCCAGGATCCAAATAAATGTCAAGCTGACCATATTGAAACTACTTCCAGATGCAGGAAGAACTTGCTCTGCTTCTGGCTCAGCAAGGACCGGCAGGTGGCCCTGTCCATGGTGCTCCATGGCATCCCAGCTCGTAGGTTTCAAACCTGGCTGAGGCAGAAAGCTCAACACAAGCAGTGTGAAAGGGTCCTGCACTTTTCATCCAGCTACAAATGTCTGTAGCACAGTTATCAAATTCACTATAGCTTTATTTCTTAATCTCAGAAATTACCCCTAATTGGGAATAGTGGTAGAAAGTGAATCTAATGCTTCAGTGCAGAAAGAAACCTCCCAGGAACAGCTTTGGGTTCCAAACTGACCTGGAACAAAACCTGGCAGCTTGTAAATGTCCATTTTGCAAAACACACCTACCATAGGGAATCCACATGGAAAGAATATAATCTTGGACAAGGAACCAAGCAAGGAAATATCCAGGCCTAGTTACTGATTTTACAGGCCTAGTTACTACAGTTACTGGAAAACCCTAGATGGAAAAAAGGCAGTCGGTAGCATCTCATTCTAGTGACACCCACTGCACAGCTGAATGGCTTCTAATCCGGGGGGCAAGTAGAAGGCCCAACTTGCTCCAGCCTGGCTTGGCTGCTGTGCTGTCCAAGAAACTGACTCAGCATCAACTCTGAATTCTAAAATATTTTATTTTCATAAAACAAGCTGAGACAGACCAAGGTTCCTGGAATAATGGCTTCATAAGAACTGCCAGCCTTCCTCAAAAGCACACTTATAACTGGCATCTGTCAGAAAATTTGAGTGCTTGCTGTTTCATTATCAGATCACCCAAAGCATGACTGATAGCAGTGTAACATATTCTATTCTCCCAGCCATTTGGCTGAAAAAGGAACTGATCTGAGACAGAACAGCCAGTGTCTTCAGTGAAATCCAGTAAGCAGCAACAGGTAAAGACAATGTTTTGTTAAACAGTGAACTGCCTGTTCTCAATGCTATGTCCTGAGGATAGCTGGAGTTGAACTACAATCCCTTCTTTTTTTTTTTTTTCCTGGAGCCATTCAGCAGTCTAAAAATTGTTTGATGCTTTCGTAGTACAAAGGAAGCCCAACTAGACAAGCAAGGCTTGACCACACTGCAGACTCAGGAATGCCTTCCACTTCTACCTGTTCAAGTTGATAAAGATGTGAATATTCTGTCTTCTGAAATAACCCCACCCTGGTGGCAGCAACATGCTGGTCTTAGTAGGTTGACCAACATAATCGGCACTGGTTAGAATCAACACACATTCTGCTGATCTCAGTAGCATCTTCTTTCTTGCTTCGAACTCTGGATACAATATAGTCTACCTGCACAGACCGATGCTTGCTGCAGCACTATTCTTGGCAGCACTATTCTTTTCTGAATGTGAGAGACTGGGGACAGCTGGCTTTTCTAGCTTCTGCCTTTTTAAAAGGCATGTTCCACTTAATTTCAACTCTGAGGTGAAGACACTGTCTCCCTCCCTAAGCTGAACAGTGCCTGTTGCCACACATAGCAAGGGCAGTTGAAGATGCAGGGTGGGCAATGTCTAAACCTAGAGTTTAAATTCAGACTGAACACAGAGCACTGGGGTACACAAGTGTCTTTACCAAAAAAATGAGATGAAGTTGAGAATTCTGCCTCAAAAGTTCTGGAGAATCAGATTACAATGGTGACAGCAGCTCAGACACTTACTGGTCTCCATTCACCATCTCCACATGCTCTTCCCTCCAGCAGAAGCATCTCCCTACAGAGGTCACCAGGAACATACCAAAAAGCTCAAACCCCAGTAATGGCTGTTGCATGACTGACAGAAGTAAAAAAGTTAGGCCTTTGTGAGCCTTGTAAGGGAAGTAATGTAACCCCAACCAAGAGAAATTCAGAAAACAGTTTTAGCTATTTCAGAAAACACAGATTATGCAAACAGGCAAATCTACTAGATCTACAAACCCACTTTTCCATCAAGCAAACAAGCACGTTCTCCATAATCCATGTTGCTGAAGACAAATTACATGAGCTTTTTCTACTAAGCAGTTTATTAAACCATACCCATTTTGAGTTCTGTGTTTTTGTTGTACAAAATATCTTATTTATACACAAACATCTGATTTAGTTTGCAGGTTTTAGTTGCCACAGAAGAGACTGTCAGCCTCACCAAACTTACATTCTTTCTAATCCCTTTTTGTTTTGTTTTAATGGGGAAAGAATATTCTACTGCCCTTGAATGAATGTGCAGAATTCAGTTTTCCTTATTTGAAAGGAAACGTTGTCAAGAGGGATATAATTTATGTTCTAGTGCCATGTGTTTCATATTTTCTGACAACTGTAGATTAAACTTCATTCAAAGGTGATAATTAAAATTTTTATGAGCATATCTAATATTAAACAGCTACTGGCAGGTTATGGTGCCTTGGCTGCTTAATGCACAAGGGTGAAAAGCAATAAAAATTAACTGTCAAAGCAGCAGCTTGATCTTTCCCGTCAGCTACCAAAACTGCTCTCTCAGTTATGAGACTCTCCCCCCATATAGAGGTTACTGAATCTGTATAATGTAACAGTTTTCTGCACATCATCTGGCCAAACATTATACAGAACAAGGAAAGAACAGAGGCTTCAAAACAGTGTTATTAATTTTATTAAACTAAATTGTTAATCTAGGATGCTGCCTTAGGTAATAAACTGAACTGTTGAAAAATCAGGCAGAAGCATTATGCTGTATCTATTTTCAGCAAAAATGAGGCTGTCAGCCAAGGTTTCCAGAGTCACTTTCAGGCAATCTGAGGATTCACCCTGCTAAATGCATATAACTAGATTTTTCCCTATTTTTAGCCAGGTGTATTTCCTTATCTCACTCAAGGCATGCAAATCGTTGGTGCTATCAGGTCCTCCTTTTTCAGTGGCAGCCAATAGTCATATCAAATTAGAGCTGTCAGGGATGGCCGCAGTCTGGATTAAGCCATCTCTTGGAGGAAACACTTTCTTCCAGTTTAAACAAGGTATAAAAATGCAGGCACCAGGTTCTCAATCCCAAGAGAAAAATCAGTGTGCATAACCCTATTTAATTAAATCATTTAACATGCATACTGGAAATGCTAGCCAGCCAGGACCCTACCGCTCAAACAAAACAGAAATGGTACATCTTAAGCAGTTTAATACAAGATGCATGGATGCTGCAGTCAGAACATTACACTAGTCATAGTAGCCTTAAAGGAAATCTTTAAATTATGTATCACATGCAGAACAACGTAAATCTGGCATCTCATAAGTTGTGACTGCTTAAGATGCTCCATTCAAATTCAATCATGCTGTAGTCTGTAGCAATTCTGCACTATTTCTGCACAGAACTACCATCACACTCCTCAAACGTATATGAAGAGGTCACTTCACTTGCCATTATCTAAAATCCTTTTTACTTGTTCCATGCTCTATTTTTTGCATATAATTTAAACACAACAAAATAGAAAGGTGGTTGCTAAATACACTGAAAAGACTGACAAACAGCAACAGAAGGTAAGCCAAGGTGTACAACACCTTCACAACTCATCTTTGTTCACTAGCAACAGGATATAATTAAAAAAAAAAACAAAACAAAAAACCAACCAAAACCAACAACCCCAAAAAATCAAAATTGGGCTCCAAAAGAACAAAGAATTGAACAGCACCCACTGCATTTCTATAAAGGTGAAGAGATGAGAGAGCAAAACCCAGACTTCTATCTCTCTTTCATATGCTTGAGGAGTTGAAAGTTTTAAATCATTAAGTTTTAAAAAGCTCCCATATTTCAATAAAATCTGTCACATTCTTTACTGCATTTTGAAGGGAAAGGCAGCTGGAACGATATCCCAGGGAAGACATTAAGTTTTTGTTCAGGCTCATGGTGTACTTCACTATACCATGTCTGTCACAGTACAGGTAAGAGTGCTTGCATAGTATATCTAACAGGGCTAAAAGCAGGGCCCCAAGACTGAAGAATTATTTCAGAAACAAGCTTTGGATCTTCCCAGTCCCTATCACATCTTCAAAGCTCCATTCACCTCACGTAACTCATTCCTGATGTCTGGGATCTCCTTGAAGTTCAAACCAGAAAAACAGACTGCGGTGACAATGAGGTGTATGAGGATCCTGAAGAGCCCAATCTATCTGACCATTTCAAGTCAAAGTGTAAAAGAGAGAACAGGTGGATCAAAGATGCAGCAAATGTTAGCTTGGATATCTTGGCTTTGACACTACTGGCTGCCCTTGCCTACATTCCATAGAAAAATCTGTCAGGAGGGAGGAATAAAGTCACACAGACACAACCAAGAGGTTCACAGAGGATGGCAATGCAAAATGGCTAAGCACAGGGTATCATATTGAAGCGAAGTCTCTTAGCAACCTTTTAGCTCAGAGACTTTTTTCAGCAACTCTGTTTCTGCTTTTTCAAGATTTACAGTAGTCAAGAAAGGGTGGTAATTCTTGCCAGCAATTTAAATCAAGGAGTGTGGCTTCAAAACATGACAGGGTAAAGGAAGTAATTTTTGTGTCCTAGTACATTGAGATGGCCAAGGTTTTATTTTCCCAAGAAAGCTGCAGCAGCAAGTTTGCACTAGAGAATTCTGGAAGCTTCTCTACCTTAAAAACAAAGGGAGAAAGACACAAAGGTTCCTTATGCATAAAGCCAGAGGGCTTCCTGGGGACTTAAACCCAAGGCAGAACACAGTAATTTCAAAAAATTTTCATTTCCTTCTACAAACCAGCTTTCATTAGCTGATCTGAAGTCATAAGAGCATTGCTTATGCTGATGAAGTTTATGATTCATAACCTGCTCCTACTAAAAGTCTGCTAACTCCAGTGAAGTTTTATTTGCTACAGTCATAATGATTCAAACACTTTCATAAAACCTTGAGATCATTAAAATCACTGTGTATAAAGAGTCCTAACATCCTGATTAAGTGACCCCTGAAGATTTATATTCCCATTTGCTTCTGGCATATACATGTTTCCATGATCTTAAAATACAAATCAGTTGAACAGATTTACAAGACAAACTTCAGCACAGGTGGAATTCCCTTCCCTCAGCATTCCTGACCTCCAAATGGGAATACAAGTGAGAAATGTGATAGCATAAATGCTTGCTCAGCACTAAAACAGAGCCTCTTTGCACATATCGAAGATCAATGTTGTAAACTTTATGACAGTACTGTATATAACTGCTAGCTTAGGAAAGAAAACCAATACAATATTCCTTTGGGGCAACAACTAATATATTTGATACACATCCAAAAATAGAAATTTAGTCTAATTTCTTGAAGAAAACCAGAAAAAAATTAAGTGAACAGTTTATAAGCATATTTAGCTTGACATTATATTTAGTGGGTTTATAACAATGAATTCAATGTAAAAAGTTGGTAACTAGGCATGCATTGCAAATGCTGCTAATAAGGAGGTAACTAGATCCAGCAACGTACAATTAAATTAATGACTCCTCCATCAGTAAAAAACTTTGAAAGCCTTTCCCTGAAACTGAAAATTGTCTCTTTTTATTACCATTTATGATTTCTACCACATTGATTCATTAACAATGTGTTCTTAAGAAGTATTTTCAGTCGCACACTGAATTTGTTCATATCTCAAATAATACAATATATAAGACAGAACTTGTAACACTAAGGTTTATTTTGTGGTGGATTTAAACTAAAAAGAAATCCAAGGCTACTCAAACATCTCCAAACAGACTGAATAATTTAGCGTATCACAAATACTGATATGCAAAGAAGGAAGGTATAAAAAAAAAAGTTAAATCCCAAGTCCTGCTACAGAAATTGAAAACTAGCCTTCCTATATTAAAACATTTTGTAAGTTAACAGTGCTACTGCACAGAATAAGAAAAAAACAATCCTATGGCACATATTTAGAAAAAAAAAATTGCCCTTGCAAGCTCAAACAGAAATTCTGCCAAAGCGCCAAGTGATAACATTGTACGGTCAATGTCTGGCTGGAGAGCACTGTATGCCAATGATCAGTGGGAGTGCATGGACCTCTCTGCCTGGGGATAGATGAGGAGCTGACTGAGAGCTTATGGGTCAGGGTTAAAGGGAGGACAGGGACAGGGGACATAGTGAGCAACCTGGTGTAGCAGAAGTTTTCCCTGCCTATGGCAGGAAGTTAGAACTAGGTAAGTTTAAAGGTCCCTTCTAACCCAAACCATTCTACGACTCTATGATTCATAGGGTTATCTGAGGTTGCTTGAAAGGGCCATGACAAACAAAATCCTGACAAAAGCCACAAGGAACAAGAAAAGTCATCATGATTAAATGAAAAAGTAATCCAACCAGCATTGTTTCTCAAGTGACATGGTTAATACACAGACACAAGACCGTAACTGGATACTAAATACAACTTCACAAAGTGAAAACTTATTCACTTTTGAAAAGCCAGATCTCCTCAGGACATTTCATCTCACACTGTTGCCTATTCTTTTTTATTTTTTCTGCTTGACTGCAATGTTTTGGAAGTCGCTTTCAGTTGGGATCCTTTTAACTTATTATCAGTTTGAATTGACCATCCAGAAGAATATTCAAGTTACTAACTTCCCATGTTGTTGTACCACTACTCTTGAATACAAAGCAGAAATGTCATTTTAAGCAGAGAGAAGACTGCTGTCGACATCCAGCAGCTGTTGCTATCACGATTAAAACGAATTGTACTTGAAGCACCTCAAACTGCTCCTGGAATAAATTTCTAATATAGCTGAAGCTATGACTCACAATTGTACTTAGAGTAAAATGTAGTTTTCCTGTGCCTACAGTGGTGTTTAAATCCTCTAGTAAAATGACTCACCATAGTTCCAAAGGGTATAGCTCTTGAAGCATGATAATAGATAGCAATGAAGTTAATGAAGAAGGCAGTTCCACACACCATTGCTGGAATAAGGAAGGCTCCAATAAACATCTGCTTTATCCATCGCCTTCCTGTAAGAATGGACATGTCAATGGGACTGGTAAGATACAGCATGTTTCGCTCAAAAAGTTATAAGCAAGATCTCTAGAACTGAGGCGTTCGACTTCTACTCCCCCCAAAAGAAAGAAATAAGTAACAACATACTACATCAATACAAGTCAGCTAACAGTTTGATTTGACTCCTGGCAACTCACAAGAAGCAGCACATTAATCCATTTATTACATCAGTTGAAAAGATGGGAAAAGGGATACAGCATGACAAAATTTCAGCTGAGGAACAGCACATGCTGAATAAGCTGGCCAAACAAACCAGAGTATGGAACATTAAGTGTATGTGTCAGCTGCAAGTTAGTAGAGACAGTGACAGCAGAGCTGGCCCTCTCCAGAGCCTGCTCACACCTTGAGAGTGTAAAGAGCTCAGCACTGCTCAAGGGACAACTCAGTACTGCAGCTGCTTTCAAGGCAGCACCTGCTCTAGGTTGTCTTGACCCAACTAAACCAACTTATACTCAGGATGTGTTAAGGAACTGGCTGTCCCTGGTGTAAAGCAAAATGCCACATCATTTAATATACAGTAAACCTGAACTCATACAACATCAATATCAGAAAAGGTAGAAAGTGATTTCTGAACCCCAGGCATAAACAACAACACTTGTAAGCAGTTATTATTAAGTTTAGAGCTTTCTGAGGAACTAAAAAAAAAAAACTAAACCAAAAACCAAAAAACAACCCCCCCCCAAAAAAAAACCCAACAAACATAAATCCTCTTGATCAACGTCTTAAGAACTTTCACTGTCTTTAGTTTTTATGCTCTTAAACACTATATATATAAATAACAAATAAATATTAAATAATACATATATATATTTAAATACAACATAGATGCATCTGAACTATGCACTAAATAAAACCAGAAAACTAGCATATTCTTTTTAAAACCATTATATGTATTTCTACCGTGAGCCAACATAATCACCATTTCATAGTTTGATACATGCCTGATCTGTAGAAAAAAAATACACAAACTTGGCTCAGCTATACAGCACGGTACACTTCAGAACAATCCTCATTTACAATCTACAAATTACTAGGTTTATAAACAAACCACATGAAAAGAAACATCTAACCCCCAAATGCAAGAGTACAGTGCAGTTGAGACTGAATACTAGTAAGTATGTCATGCTAAAAAGATACAAGATTTTCTTCTGCAAACTTACCAGAATTATTTTTAATAAAGCACTGTAGAAGATAATAGATATTGATTACTCTTTTGTTGCAGCATAGGGAATGGGCGAAGCTATTGGACTGCAAGGACATAATTGGTCATAACTCAAAGGCATAGCGGGGAGCACTTGAAGACAGCCTGTCCAAATCTGTTATGTCAATTTTATGGGGTTTCTGCTCTCTACTGATACTCATTTTGAATTTGCTAAGTATAAAGCAGAGCACATATTGGAAAGAATAACTTTCTTTAAAAGATGCTATAAACAGTTCTCCCCATCCACAATTAATGGTCTAGTAAGCACTCTAAGTACTTTCTGTGTTAGGAAACATAACCCCCTGGTACCTGTAAAGGAGGGCCATGTAGGAGTCATCTGGAGAAGACAACATGAGCTACTTAGCAGCACACTGTAGATGAGGGAGAGACTATTATGCTCTCTGAATTTCATGAGCCAAACAATTATATACAAAGAGTGTAACAAGCAATTCTTGTGACACAACTGTTAACAGTTCTTTAGCTCTTATTACTTTTAAATTAACCAAAGACTTCAGCTATCTTAGAAAATGCAGCCAAAACTGAATAGGAAATAATAAGAAAGTTAAATATACTCAACATATTTCTGTTTATTAAGAATTTAATGGATTCCATCTGAATGGCCCAACTCCACAGGGACACCTCTGTACTGGTGCAAATCACAAAGTAATTTCTTCCTTTAAGAATTTAATGAAAATGCTGAAACATGAAAACAATTTACCTCCTTGTCTAGCATAAAGGCTTCCTCCAAAATATCCATTCACTGGAGATGTTGCAGCATAAACAAATATAGCTGTACTAAGCATTGATCCTCTCCTACAATAAGTGATTTTTTGGTAAATGAAACAGAAAAACAAGCTTTAGTAGAGCGAAAGATTACAGCAAGATATGTACATTTAGAAGCAGTTATTTAATATTTTTAGCTGATGTAGTAACTTAAGAGTGCAATTGTAAAATCTGCCTAATAAGGAGAGCTTTTTGTATCTAAAGCTTCTGGCCAAGTCTATTCAACCTGAAAAAAAAAAAGTTTGACATACTACATTCTTTTCTAATATATATTTATTTTCACTGGAGCACAAAACCTTGTTTCTGATCAAAATACTCTGACATTTGGATAAGGGTATACTTTGTGTACAAAGAACAGAACTATTTATATAACATACATCAACTATAAGATTCTACTACTGCAGACAAAAGCTCCTCTTTAATTAATATAAAGGCCAGTATTAACAAAAATACATTAAGAGTGTGAATGGTGTTTCTGCCATCCCTCAAAAATTAACTTTTAAGATAGAAAGTGTTCATCTTACAGAAAATTAGAAAACCTGATTTAGAAGCTATAAATGCCATAACGAAGCCACAAATCACCATTGAGTAGCCCAGCCAGAAGAGTTCAGTAATTTTAAAATTATGACCGCATTAAATGTTGGGGTACTCATTTTGGCATTATTTTTCTAAAATTTTACAGGCAAAGCTAATAATTTTAAATCACAAAGGCCATCTCCAAATCTATTTTTAAAAGTCATGGCCAAAAATTATAGCAAGCTATAAATTTTATTCATGACTAGAACTGTATCTCCACGTCCCTCTGCTGTTCTTCGTCAGTAAAAAGCAGTAGAAAGTTTTCAGCCAGTTTGCTGTAGTTTCTGCAAATTACTTGTTCTGCAAGATTCCAGACTACTGGCATTTTGATTTTTGATGAGCCATTACTAGATGCCTGCCCTACTCAAAGAAGTAATCTTTAGTACAATTGTGTTCCATGACTTTATGGACTGAACTAAGCAAATACACCTTCTGGTCACACATGCTAACATTTGCCTCTTAAAAAAAATTAGCAGCAGTTCCATTTTAGAAAGCTACTGGTGAGACAGAAAGTGCTTTTAACACTTCTCCTAACTTGAGACAATTCAGAAACACATGGAAAACCCCAGAAGTCTATGCATAGTCTGAAATGACATATGTAAATCCAGTCTAATTGATTAAATGACCCACAGATGTTCATCCTAAATTGTTTCAAAATTTCCTATTCTCAAGCTTACTCACTTATGCTTCAAATACTCTAATGGAAAAGTTTCCTAAACCACAATACAATACAATAAATTAACAGCTGAGCTGACTCCTGAGAGTTCTGAAATACCTTGAGAACACTGACAGGCAATCATTCTTGTAATTCTGGTTTACAGCCTTTTTCACTCACATCACTATTCTTCTAAACATAAGAACTGTCTGCACCTGATTTGTTCAATTGTTCTGTTACACACTCAGAATTATAATTCACTTAGAGTGATATAAAGTGATAATGCAATAAAAGACATATATTTTTGAAAATTACTGTTCTGACACATTTTACAATTGCCATTACCAATTTACAGCTTCCCTACATTCTGCATGAATGAACATTCCCTACGTGCATGAACATTCTGAAATGGTTTCATTTCCTTCCTTAAAGGACTGACATGCTGCACAATTAAAAGTGTGTATGTAAATCTCTCCAGAAATGTAACCATGGGACATAAGGGGAGAATAACACCATATGAAAAATGAGAATATGCCAAGATACTGCTACTACAGAGTGGCTATTTAATCACACCATTACAAGGCAGCTAACTTCAAAAACAAGAGCTCTCTCTAGTGGCACAATAGGAGAATTACAACTTTTTAAATATGAAGTTACAGGTTAGTATATATACAGGGATTTGAATATTTGAATATAACAGAGATTTGAAATTCTAGTCAGTGCTTAAAACAAAGCACTTGGAAAAAAAAACCCAACACAATATCCGAAATACAATCACTACAGAAACATAAGAAATCCATCCAAGACACCAAAAATCTCAAACAGATACGAGGTAAAGGAAAGAAACCTGGGTGAACCACAAATGGTGTGTTAAACTTGAGTACTTTTTTCATTTTAAACTAATTCTCTCCAATCAGGACCCCAGCCCTCCTTTGGTGGAGGTTTTACAGAACTGTTTTAAAGAACTTAAAAAATTAAACCTCCAATGCTGAGAAGAGCTGTGGGTAAGACTGGCTTAATGAATTCTTACCAGTGAACAGGACTATTCACAATACAGCATGCTGCCACTCCAGTTCTTTAGAGGACATGGTGAGGAAAACACGGTAAAAAATATAGGAGTATCTTGTCACTCCAGAAGAAACCAGGAGTGAAATATGTACCTTTTAACATTTCTTTCCCATATTATCTACCCATTATGCTGCAGAACAACAGACTAGTTTCATAATAAGTCACGTAAAAAGCATTAAAAGAGAAAAATTAAAAGAGATCAACTTACATGATAAGAGTAGGACAAAGTTTCAATACAACTTTAAAAAACCCTTCTGAATACAGCTACAGCTGTTCTAAAGATAAAGACTCTCAAACAATTTTTTCCAGACCAGTTAGAACATTCACTTTTGCAATTATTTTGTTCATTTAAGCATTTGTATGTGGAAGGCATGGTACTACTATACTTACTCTGTGTATAAATCCTCTATCATTGCAACAACAATGACTATAAGAGAGACTGCAAAAATTTGACAACCAGAACCAATAAGCGAGGAAAATATTAGCGGATGACTGGACGGTCTAAACACATCTCCATGGACCTGCTTCCACCCATACTCATCACCTAGATCTCTGTCCTATGAGCAAAAACAAAACAAAGTCTAATCATGGCAATTAATTAAAAAACACACAACTTAGGTGAAAATTAAAGTTTTGATTTATTAAAGCAACTTCAAGTGCAATTGTATCTTCTCTGTTGAAAGCATCAAATCTAGGAGAAAAGTTTCCTTTTCTTATGCTTATGAAAACAACAAAAATTACTGCCTGAATGTACAATGCAGTAAAATCTGTGAGGTTCCTTCCCTATCCCTAAAATCCTCTGAAGTTCCTAGAAGTATACACAGGCTTCTATCACACACTTAGAATAGACCTTGTTTAATCTAAGTATGGATGTGAACATTAACACCGTGACTACAGACAATTCTAGGAGCATGTTATAAAGAAAACCACTTTCAAGACACACATAAGATGGTTTTTCTTGAAAACAATAAGCCTTAAAAGAAGAGACTGAAAAAACTGCAAATGCAGATCTTACCATATCATCCATTTCTTCCTCCTTGCTGTATCTTGCATAATCTTTTCGCAAAGTTCTCATTAATATCATAGACACTAGGCCAACCAGAAAGATCACCATCATAAAAGAATTGAAAATTGAAAACCAGTGAATCTACAAAAAGAAAACACATCCCTAAGGTTTAAAACTGTAAATATATTTCAGATTCGTTCCAATAAGGATAAATTGTTGCCTAGCAAGATAGCTTGTCAGCACTAGCAAAGTAACAATAAACCCATGCTGTAAGTAACAATACAATTGTAGAAAGTCCCACTAAGACAAGCTTGTGAAACACCATACAGAAAGCTTTTCAATGGCCAAGCTTGCTCATGATGAAGTTATCACAGCAAACTTTGAACAACTGGCTATAACGCTGCCTTGGTAAAGGAAAGGCAACATGACATACTGCTGCCTTCCCAGAGAGGAGGTTTAAGTAAAAAAGGTGCTCACACCACTGCTTTGCACGGGACTAAAACATGCAGCAGCATTATTTTGTGTCTAAGAAGCACATCACTGCGCTCCAAATGGAATCCAAACCCTTTGATTTCAGAAAAGAGTACGGCTCATTATACTACCCCTAAGGAGACTATAACCATACGTTTAAACCATCAAAACCCATGTTGCAAGTTGGCTTAGGCTAATACTTTTTGCTTTGCATCTTCTTCAGGAAAAAAAGGTATTTATGATCAATTGCAGTTATCCAGCTTACAAGTCATGCCTGCACATTTACTGAAGCAACCTAAAAACCTGGAACACAGAACTATGTCTTAATGTCTACAGTCTTAGACTTGGCCTGTTTCACTGTCCCAGAACAGCTGTGACATCCAAAAATACAGATGTCATCCAAAAACTCCATGACATCTTCTGAACTAAAGCAACCATATTTTGTAAGGCTGTCTTAGAGCCATACATACTCTATGCTGAAAGAATGATGGGTCCAGATACTTGTCAAATCGGTCTTCAAACTTCACATCTGATTTCTTCCATTTCACCTTAAGACAGAAAAATTAACACTTGAAACACTCATAATATGTTCACCTATAGTCAGATGCAGAAACCCAAAATGTATTTTACAATCATCCAATCTCTCAATCATCCAAGATCTCTCAATCTTTAGATGTATTCATAGAATCATGGAATAGTTATGGTTGGAAAGGACCTTAAGATCATCTAGTTCCAAACCCCCTGCCATGGGCAGGGACACCTCACACTAAACCATGTCACCCAAGGCTCTGTCCAACCTGGCCTTGAACACCGCCAGGGATGGAGCACTCACAACTTCCCTGGGCAACCCATTCCAGTGTCTCACCACCCTAACAGGAAAGAATTTCTTCCTTATATCCAATCAAAACTTCCCCTGTTTAAGTCTGAACCCGTTACCCCTTATCCTATCAAAATTCTAGCTGTCAAATACAACAAACAAATGACTATAGAAGGAGCCCATGAAGACACTCATACTGAAGGCAGCAAAATCAAAATCCAAATGATTTTATTATTTTTGTCAAACAAATAGTTCAAATATGATTGGTTTTTTCCCATAGCAGATACCTGTAAAAAAACGAGGCGACACCTTTGCAAAATCCTCCCAAATTTGCTCAAGATTTCAGAACAAAGGTTAGAGAAAGCAAGCATGTTCAAATATGTTCTAAAATGCTAGAAAGTAGTGACAGTTTTTCCAAAGTTTGAGGTTTGTTTTTGTTGTTGGTTGGGTTTTGTTTTTCCTGACAGCACACTTCCCCTTCTCAACATTTCCATGTGCTGTGTTGTTTGAAAAGACACTTGTGAAGAACATTACCAGTGTTCATTGAGCAATGACAATACCATCTACTTTTGCACCCCCCAACAGCAGCTGAGATGTATTCAGTGAAATCATCTGAACCTAAATTCTCCAAGTACAGTGCCCAAGAAAAAAAGATGTAGTCTAGCAGGAGCGAGAGAAATGAGAAGAAGTAAGTGTTGATTTAAAAACAGATGCTAATATGAAAAAGGGCATAAACTGACATACAAGCTGTACTTGAAGGGAACAGGATAAAAGGGATCAAACTGGATCCTAAAAGACATTAAAATTTTAAAAGCTACAAGCTAAAAGCTGCAGTCTAAAATCTATAAGACCACAGAATTCCACAATCTTGACACTTCAATTTCCAATAAATAACTCTGAAACCAACTGGAAAAGTATGTGTTTCTGGCCATACTATCACAGGGTAAGAGCATATTACTGCCATCAGTTACTCCAGTAGCTGCACAGAAGACTGCTTTGGCTTTGGAAGATTTAATTGTACTAATAAACTATATAGTACTAATATGGTAGCACAAAGAATTTTTGTAATACTATTTTCATTTTCATTTTGAAATGCAATTTCAGAAATTAAACACAAACCTACACTGATTTTTTTTTTCAAAAGCATACCAAGATTACACAATATCAGGATTTTTAGTGATCTTGGAACAAATGCAGACCCCTTTTGCATATCTGTTTAAAATGTATGAAAAGGAGCTATCTTTTCAAAACACATGTTCTCTTATTCAGTTTAGATGAAAGCATATACATGTAGATTGAACACCCATATCACTCACCACAGTCCTGAGACATTAAAAATGCCAAGACTTAAGTATTACTCACTTTTGAGGTATGATACTAACGTTCTTCAGTTCAAATTACAGCCTAGTTCAAGAGTAGTAGCTCACAAAATTAATAGCTTTCAACAATGTTTTAAGCAGATACAGTTCTCATTAGATCGTCTGCACTGAGAAGCACTGCTTAGAACAAATCATAGAATCACAGAATAGAATCATAGGATAGCTAGGGTTGGAAAGGACCTTAAGATCATCTAGTTCCAACCCCCTGCCATAATCAGGGACACCTCACACTAAACCATGTTACCCAAGGCTTCATCCAACCTGACCCTGAACACTGTTAAGGATGAAATATTCACAACCTCCCTGGCCAACTCATTCCAGCACCACACCACCCTAACAGGAAAGAATTTCTTCCTTATATCCAGTCTAAACTTCCCCTATTTATGGTTGAACCCGTTACCCCTTGTCCTATCACTACAGTCCCTAATGAAGAGTCCCTCTCCAGCATCCCTATAGGGCCCCTTCAGATACTGGAAGGCTGCTATGTCCATGCAGC